>JAOEHY010028803.1:4814-18941 GCA_025447955.1 Psilopsiagon aurifrons | reverse complement strand
GTTCCCTCCTCCAGCCGGCTGGAGGAGGGAACACCCTGGGCAATGGAGGGCCCAGCCCAGCGCTGCCCTGCCCGCCCCCGAGGGTAGCTCCTCTTCCCCCCAGCCTCTCCCGGGCTCTGGGCCCCTCCTCTGGCTGCTCCTCACCTGCGCGGTCCAGGGAAGAGGGTTTCTCTCGCCCGCTCCCTCCGCAGTCCCGGGATGGATGGAGCTGCTCTCCGGAAGGATATGGCTCGCCAGCGACTTCGCTTCCGAAAGGCAATTCGGGTTCACCTCCCGATAAACCGCCGGGGCAAGGGGTGTCCGGCTACCAGCCCACAGATCTCTCCCGGCAGGGCGCAGCCCCCCCGCTCAGTCTGCAGAGAAGTGCATTAGGAGAGGTTTTGGTTCACGGCCTCCAGAGCTTGCAGCCCGGCCACCCCACGTGTAGGGCTGGTTCTGGATGGAGGGGGGTGGGTTCAAGCAAGGGGAGAAAATAAGAGTGATGTAAAGAAGCCTGATAAAGGCTTAATTTTAGCCCCCAGTCCTCAGTAGTCTCTGTGGGTGGAACTGAGCCCGGAGGCAGCATGACTGAGCTTTACTCCAGGGCACGCAGGAGCATCCTGACCACACACTTGAGTCTCCAGGGGCAGAAGCCTGCAAGCTTTCCTCCTCCCCCAGTCCAGAAATCCCAGAATGGATCTGTATGTTCACACAGGATAACCTGCACCCCTGCCACATACCTAATTGCCCAAACCTGTGCTTAACACTGGGACTAGGAGGGGTCTGGGAGAGATGGAGTTGGGCACTGTGATTTGGACCAGCATCATATGCCTCCCCCTCCAAGGCTAAGGTGGTTTTCATTTTCTCTAGCAACTCCATCACAACTGTGTCGAGCCTCAGACCTCAGTGGCCAGGATAAGACAGTGCAGGCTCTGTGCAAGAGATTCCCAGTGCTGTATTAAGCTAAGAAGAAATAAGAGTTCACCTGATTCCCCCCACCTTCGGCATCAGCCCACAGGGTAGCCCAGAGTAGTGCTGTGCATCCCTCCAGAGCTTTGGACACAACATGAAGGAGCCCTACCAGCACCTTCCCAAAAGGGAGATGTCCCTAGCATCCCACCACTACAGCTTCTAGACCCCACCTCTGCATGGAAACCTTTCCCTCCTCCCTCAGATAAGAAACCAAAGAGGGTAGAGTATGAAATGATATTCAGGTGTGAACCGTGGCCTCTGCCCTAAAGAATTCCCACTGCACCCACAATTAAAATCTTCATTTGTTCCTCCTCCAGGGCTGACAGCAGGCACATCCCCTCTGGTCCCAATAGGGCTCCTGCACCAGCTTCAGCTAGGTGGTTTGAGGGAAGGGAGGCTTTAGCAAGACTCTTTTCCCATGCTGCTATGTTCTTTACAAGATCAAGCACAACCATTCTCTGTGAATTAAGGTTATATCTATGTGATGCATAGAGCATCATATGGATACACAGCAATTTCACTGCAAAGCATACCCAGGTATTGAGCAAGCACCAATCACACACGCACACCGCAGGGCTCTCAGCACACACCACCTCCTCTCAGATGGCATCCATCCCAACAGGGTGACATCCTCAGGGTATGAATTCATTGCTGACTCACCCTCCCAGCAAGAGGTCCCAGGCACTGCCTTCCCCTCCCTTGCAAGCCCAGCGCTCCACAGCTCCCAGCTCTGCACAGCTCCCCCTCAAAGGGGTGATGCTGAGCCCGGACCACCAGCAGCAGGGCACAGCTCTGGTCTCCAGCACTTACGTCCCACCAGAGGCATCCAGCTGAGTTATCAAAAGCAAGTACAAGCAAGGCTGCTTGCAGGGAACCTGCTGTGACTCAGGCCGTGTCAATTTTTGCCTGCTAGACTCTGGAAAACAACCCACAGTCTGTCTCTCTCTGTCTCCCTAGTGAAAAGATTCCCTGAGCAGGGCATCATGCGGTGGTAGAAGATAAGATCTTCACAGTCATGATAAAAGCCCCCAAACAAGGGGTGGTTTCTCTCATTCACCCAGAGACAGCTGAAGGCCAGGCTGATGTCAAGGAAACCTCTCCCTCCACCCGCCCTGACCCCAAGGGTAATGGCTGCGGTGCTTTGTGACTCAGAGCACACAGACATCAGACAGAGCAGGTCTCACATCAAGCACAATCAGCTGCTCTCTTTCATGAAGGGTCTCTGAGGTCAGCAGGTACCCCAGGAACAAGCAGACCACCCTTCAAGGCTCTGGCTGGGCAGCTGACCCCAACGGATCAGACAGGCAGCTCCTGAGAGGAAGAGTATGTTCCATCCCTGTGTTTTGGCCAGGGTTTGGAGGCACAGAGATGAAGAGCTCGCCCTTCAGAGGGATGCTGCGGTGGTACAAGACATCCCCAGCTCGTTTGAGATGCGTGGTCCCACCAGCCTGCAGGCGCTCACAGACAGGTATTACATTTCCAAAACAGCTTTACTCAGAGCAGCTACTTTTGTGCTGGCACGCTTGAGTTCACGCTAGGAATGACACCGGGGTGTTTGGGTGGGTTCTTTTGTGTGGGGTTGTTGGCTGGGGTTTGGGTTGTTTTCAAATCCCAGCCGAAACAGTCGCACTGGTAAAACTTTCCAAGCCACACCGGCTCACACAGGAAACCTATGACAAGCCAGCTAATGGTGAGCCACGCGTTGTTTCCACCACCAGGGGAAAGGCTTAACCACAGCTACAGGCGGCTGCATCCTCTGCAAGACCTGGTGGTGTGAGTCTGACCGACCGTGTTAAGAGGTTTGGTGGGGCCCCCCCGGAGCAGGAGCAGGGCTGGGTGTGTCACAGCTCGGCGTGGTTTGCCCCATCCTAGAAACAGCCTCAGGAACGTCTGAGGTGGGGAAGGAATTCATTACATTCCTGATTGTATGGCTAAAACACCGCCAGTATAAAGCTCAAGCTGTGGTTACAGATGGTGCGCTTAGATGCTTCATAAAGCCCTGCCCTATGGTTTGGGAAGCGCAGTATCTTTATAAACCTGCCCTGAAGCCACCTACCTGTGCAGTGTCTGTAATGTCAGCTGGTCAGAACGTCTTCAATAATGTATTTCTTTCTTGGTCCTTTAGTTTTTTCAATCAAAACATGCTATTCTCGCAGTCCGGTGATTTGCAAAGACTTACAGCTTCCACTGAAGTTGTAGGGGGTAGGCTTGCTAAGGTCCAGAATGGTCTCCGTAGTCACGTTGAGGAAGAGAGTTTGGAATAAGCTCCCTAATAAAAACTTCCACCCTACAATAGCTGTCCCAACGTGATTGGTGTCGTGAAAAAAAACAACTCTGGGCGACAGTTTTTGTTCCTGTATTGAACAAAAACAAGTGCTGAAAACACAAAAGAGGTTGTGAAACAGCATTATCGACACAGCTTGATCCAATGGCTCACACACTAGTTCGCACCGGATTAGTTAACCCAGAGAGAAAAACCCAACACTTTTATTGTCCTAATGACACCCATCAAACTCAGTGTTTCTATTAACAACCTTTACAGGGACTTTGACTACCTGCTTATATCCCCAACACTTTTGATAGCGGATATAAGACTGCCCCAGCACACTGAAAGTAGTTTGTTCTCTTCGTGTCAGGGCTGCAGAAGGGGAGGAGAAACAAGCCTCCTCCTCCCCAAAAAAGGGATGATTAGCCTTCATGGCAGGAAGGAAATGCATGTATCTGTGTATGGAGATAGCAAAACAAGCAGATATTTCCTTCAGCATTCCTCCCCCTCACGAACACACCCATTGCCTGGAGCTACAAAAGGCGAACTGTGTGGGAGCTTTTGGTGAGGCATTGGCAACACATCTGCATCCTCATTAGGGCATCGAGGTATGCAGGCTGGAAAAGAAGACCAGCGTTAGAGCAGGATGACGGGATTCGAGTCACTGGGATGAGCTTCCCCACTCCAAAGCTGCCCAACTGCCCCTGGCAAAAGGGCTCCAGCTCAGCAGGAGCCTGGAAATCTCCTCATGCTTGGGTTCACCTCAGCCTTCCTCATAGTTGCCTTCTGGGCAGAAAAGAAGTGGCTGTCCAAGACACAAAGCGATGGATGGAGCCCAGGGAAGGAACAAACCCAACTGCAGTTTAACTGCAGCCCACAACAGCTCCCCAAACCGACTCTTTTCCTTAGTGGTTTCCTTGCACGCTAAGGCTGCAGCCGCCAGAGGTCAATGTGACCACATCAACCTCAACTAGCTGCAATGCGCGGAGCCCCTTTGAAACTGGGACAAACACAAATACGGAGTAGGTGGTGTTTTCCACTTCTCAGGACATAACTTTGGGGTACATTTGTGTGTAAACCAACATCCAAAGCATCGATCACAATGTGACCTCAGCATTATCCTGGAAAAAAGGGCTTGAGAATGACAATGTCCTCAACTAGCATCCTTCAACCACTCTGAACTGAGACCCTGTTACTTGCCCGCGGTTCTACACGACCCCAAAGTGTTCCCGTCACTCCAGGGATATTTCATCCTGGTAGTTTCAGTGTCATTCAGGTGTTCTTACCACTCCCAGACCTGCCTTGTTAGCAGTAGGTGGAAATGGGCTATCTGTCCTCCCCTGAGTGCCAGTTCTGCTCCTGAGATGCAAGATCTGTCACAGTGAAGGAGGTCTGTCACAGATCCAGGCTGGCTGAACAAAACAAGTAGCTGACCTGCAGCCAGAGAAAGGCAAATGGGTTAAATAAGCAGGGTCACCAATTTGGATCAGAAGCCAGACAGGAAAGAAGGGGCTGTGCAGAACAGAAATCATGTCTAGATAGCTTTGTAACAGCCAGCAGCTCCTCGGCACTCCTGTGCATGCCAGTTACCTCTCTCCACCTCACCTATGTCTTCCCCTAGGCCTTCTCAGTCACCGAGAAGTCCTTTCCATTCTTTCCTCGCAAACCTTTTATCATCTATGAGGACAGCCACCGAGTCAGAGTAAATGAATCACTCGTATTCCCCCTCCATCAGAGCTCCAGCCTCCTCTCCAGCCTTGTGGGATGCCAGGTTTCCCTAATGAGAGCTATGATTTTCAAGAAGACCCCACTGGACCATCAGTGGATGTGCTATATCACAGAAAGAGACAGGGTTCATGTGTTGAGGGAGGAAGATGCCGCTCTTTCAGACCTACCAGCAAATTTGCTCCATAAAGCAACAGACTACATAATTAACTCCCCCAAAACTCCCTTCTGCTATAATAGTTGAATGTTTGAGAACATGGGTTGGCAATGTTCATGGGAAGGAATGTTGGCTTTTCAGCCTGCAACTAACTAAAGCTCCAGCAGCAGCTGCCACAGAACAGATCCTGGTTCACCTGGCCTTGCAATTAATGGTTTGGGCAACAAACCCCATCTTGGTGACTGTCTACCCCCAGGAATATCTAACTGCCATAGGGAGGGCAATGCAAGTGCAAGAGAGGGAGGCTTTGCTGGGTCAGGACCAGGCCAGGACCGTTTCCTCTTGCCTGGAAAGCAAACCTATCCAGGACACAGAGCGGGAAAAGTGCCGAGCTCATGCTAACGGAGGCAAAGTCCGTCCGTAGAGGGCAAAGAACAGCACTTGTAACACTGCTCCAGAGCCATAGGGTGGCACCAGCCCCTCGTCCAACCTCTTGGGGAAGGAGGTGGTCAGGCAAAGCCCAAAGCTTTAGGTCAGCGTGGCCTTACGCTGGAGCTCTTGCAAAGGGAAGGATGTGGGGAGCCAAAGGCTGTGCCTGTTCCTACCACACAGACCTGCCAGGGCTCCTTGCTGCTGACTGCTGCTGTCCTTCCCAAGCCTTTCTACTGTGGAGATGCCAGACCCACATGAAAGTGCACTCACACCCCTCTGCTGCTGACTTACACTGAGCACAGCTATTCTCATTCTGCAGCAGAGCAGAGATTGCTGCTGCACTGAGCCAGGACCAGGCTTTCCTGCAGGACAGCAAAGGGGCAGCATCCCCTTTCTGCTTCCGTTGCCTAACAGGGAGTGCTCCAGAGCATCTGTCAGAGGTGGGTCTGCACAGAGCACCTCAACCCACATTCAGCATGGGCCAAGGGCTGCAAACCAAAGCTGAGACAGGACAAACTCGGTACAGATGTGAACTAACCTGAGCGTGCCAGAGGTGAAGACAAGAGCACAACATCTGGGACTTCATTTCCTCCTCCACATACCACCGTGGCCACACCAGATGCCCTGCAGGATGTGACCTTAGATAACACAGGAGGTCTTGCAGCACTTCTTTCTGCTGCACAGGATTTGTGCTGGAGCCATTATGACTGAAAGTAGCGTGATTGTAACCCTTTCCTAATCACTCCTCCATGCCTGGGGTTCCTTGAGCTCCTCATTCCTGCATCCCAAAGCCAATATATATACCCAGTTACCTCTTTGTCTTGGCCTGAGTGGCTCTTCACCCTTCGAGCCATCCCACAGAGACCAGCATCAGCCAAAGCCAGAGATAACCATTGGGGGAATCAAAGCCTGGAGAGCAGGAGCCATGCCTCACTTCCCAGGAAGCCAGCTGCAGCCTCCCTGCTAGACCAGCTCTTCACAAGCCCCAGGAACATAACCCCAGCCCCTCTGGCTGCTGGATGCCCATTTCCCCTGGGAAGTTGTCATGCCCTGCCCCAGGGATGCGATCCCAGGGCTGAAAGCCATAGTCAGATGCGAGCTGGAGCCTGCCCAAGAGCAACGAGCTCTCCAAGCCCTTTCCCTTTTGTGGGGGTTTGGTAGACACATAAACAGGAAAAGCCGGGCCCTCTCCCGCTCCCTTCCACGGCTCTGCCTCCCTCCCCTCCTCGCCGCCGTGATGCAAGCCCCAGCGCTGGGCTGCTTGGCCCCCACGGGAGGAGCTGCCGCCTGGCCCCTGACCTCCAGGCTCCGCATTTCCTGTGGCAGCCGAGGAGGGAGCCGAGGCCCCTTCTTCCAGACACTGGGGCTGGGCGTAAAGGGGCCTCTGCGGGACAGCCCGGCACGGGGAGGAGAGGCTGCGGTGGTCCTCTGCCAGCTGCTCGAGGTCGGGGGAGGCAAAGATGGCAGTGGGAGCATCACTGGGACAGGGAGCCTTGGGCTGAAATGAGAGGGCGAGAGCCACACGCCTGCCCCAGCCCTGCTGCCTGCTCTCCAAACCCTTCTTTATCTCCTGCCGCTTATTTTCTGTGGCCTTCCCTCCTAAAACCAAAGGCGGCCGCAGCAGGAGGGACCAGAGCCCATGGATGCAGAGAAGGGTGCAGCGTTTTCTCCAGCTCACCCGGCACAGCGCTGTTAACCCTCAGCGAGTGAAGCCCAGCCTCAGGAATAGGGGCACACCCTAACATGAAAAAGCTGGGGCTACTTCCTCATGCTACCCCTTTCCTGCAGGGAGGACTAAGCTAAAGCAGGAATCCCCTGCCCCTCCGCACATCCGCCATGGGTCAGCGCAAGGAGCAGGACTGAGATGTCTGGAGGGGAGCAAGGGGAAGAACTGAGCTTTGCTGAAGGCATTCAGCTTGAGAGGCAGATCCCCACCCCTGGGGTCCCGGACCGTGCTTGGGCTCTATGCCAGCCCTGGCTTGTAAAAGCCCAGGATGCTGGCCAGATGTGAAGCCCAAGACGCTGGCCAGATGTGATGCCCGCTCTTTGGAGGTGCCAGATGCCTGGGGAGAAGGGGGAGGGAGGATGGCATCCCGGATGAAAACCTCTGGCATGCCTCTGCTCCGATCTCCACTCTGCCCCGGAATGCGCCCGCCAGCAGCATGTGGGAAAGTGGAGTCAGCAGAGACCTTGGATGTGTCAGCTCCCCGGCTGAGTAAACAAGAGGAGCCCTGGCAAGCATTCCGCCCCAAGCATCCAAGACCTTGAAAAAAGGGGGCTGGAGATGGGGAGGTGCTTCTGTCCCCTCCTTGCTCAGCCCCTGCAAAACACCTCCTAACCTCTCCCCTACCTCAGGTGCTAACATCACCTACTCTCACCCCTACCACGGCTGGAGAGGTGTGGGGAGACTCTCCCCGAGGCATTTCCAGCACCCGCCCCCTCAGATCTAACATCTGGGAGAGACACTGCCACAAAAGGAGGGTCTGGAGAAGAAAGAGGTGGGATAAAGGCATTTATCACATGCACGCCCATCCATGCCGCTTGGCCATCTCCCAGACGGTATGGAGTGCCGGCAGTGCTGGCACTGCCTTGGTGAACACAATGATGGCTGGGCACGCTACAGCTCCTAGATGAATACCTGCCAGCCACAGCTGGGGACATTCCCACCGGGAAGTGCCAGCTCCAGCCACCCTGCCTGCAGGTTTCTCTGCCAAACAACAGGTTTCCCCAGCGCCACTTGGAGGCATGCTCCCACCGCTCTTTGGGCTGCTGGCATTGCCTCCCTCATCTCCTCCATGAAGCATGCCCATGCCCAGCACCTCCTCATCACTGGGATGCCGGTTAGAGGGATGGGCTGGGGAAGGTCCCCCTGCATCCCACCGGTGCACCCCATCATCTCTCGGGGGGTGAGCTCCCATGGCGGCGGCACAGGGCGGCCTCGCTCGCCTCCTGGCCACTGTCCCACGTCCCCTATCGCTGCTCGGCAGGCGCGGGCTCCCAGAGAATGAGCCATTGTTCCCCGGCCCTGCGGCCTCTTCCTGTCCCCGTAGGGCTGAGAGACAAACAAAAGCAGAGCCAGACGCAGTTGGGGGGGAGGCTGGGCCTGCTCCCCTCCTCCAGATCCCGCAGCAACCCCGCAGGCAGCAGGCAGACGGATCGGATGCCCGCCTTGGGGGAATGAGCAGGGACACCCCTATTTTTAGCTGCCTCTGCAACCCCACCCCCTTCCTTCCGTGGGCCAAAAATACACAGGCTGGATGGACAGGCAAAATCATTATGATACAAGAAGAGCCATCCAAGCCTTGTGTCCAACCGCTCCCCTGGCTTTCACCTCTTCCCTTTGGCCAGGACAGGTTCCTCACGCATGGTCTCCCTCTACAGCCATGGGTGACTTTCCTCTTCATCCCCATTCCTTGTTCCCTATGTACCCACATCCTCTCTCCACTCATTGCATCCTTCCTCATCCCCGCATCCTACTCCCTGTCTGCGCTATGGGTGCATCCCCCTTCCCTCGACAGTCTCCTCTCCCATGCCATGCCAAGCATGGGGACCTTCTCTTGAAACCCCCCAGCTCCTCCTTTCCCTAAAACACCTTCCCCACCTTCTCAGGCAATGAATCTCCAAAAGGCTCTTTCCTGCCAGAGCCCACCCACTTCCCTGCTCCTCACCCCTGTCCCTTATGCATCCCTCCTTCCCTCACCACCTCCCCCTTTCCTCACCCCAGCAGCATCCATCCCAGCTCTCTCCAGCATGCATGGGCTTTAACTCCTGCAGATGTGTTCCCCCTCTCTATCCTGCCAAAGGAACATATCTGGGGGAGGGCAAATAGACCCCCAAATGTCCCCAGGCACACAGAGTGGCTTTTCCAATAGCAAATGGATACCTGAGCCCCTGCAGTCCCCCCTGCAACTCCTTAACATCTATGAAAAGGAACCGGAGGATCAAGTGCCATTTGGTGGGGTTGTTCTGAGGAGATGCAATATACATACATGAATATATGCATATATACGTATACATTTATATCTCCTTTCCCAGTGCCTGAAATCACAGAGGTGTTTCCAGGCCACAGGCAGCTGTTCCTGGATTGCTTCTGGTTTATGCAACATCCTCCCTTCCCCCTCAGCCATGTCCCAAACCCCCCTTCCCTTTCATCTGTGCCTGGGGGAAAGTTGGAGGGAGAGAGAGCACAGATTAGGGTCTGTTCCAGGATCTGCCTCTCCATCCTTCCTCCCACATCACCCCCAACACCCCTATAGCACCCCACATCCCCAGACAGCAAACAGGAGGAAGCTGGGGAGGGTGGGAGGAGGAAGGAGGATGAAAACATTTAGGATAGGGAATGATGGGCAGAGGGCAGGAGGCAGCCCGCCAGCAAGCCTGGGAACTCATCTGTACCTCCTCCTGGGCTTTGGCAAGCCTGGAGGCTTTGAGTTCCCAGCCCAGCTCCCGGGGGAAACACACACATCCCCCCCCACAAGCGGGACGTGGTCAACCCCATTCCTTCAGCCTCCCACTGCTCCAGGGAAAGGGAGCTGGAGGAATTGGAAACAGGCTTTTACAGAGGCTGATCCACCCCCTTCTGACATGAGTGCATCTAACCTGATGCTGTTGCCTGCCTGGTGATGCTCACCAGAACCCACCCCGGTGCAGCACAAGGATACTGGGAGCTGCACCGGTCTGATCCTTCTCTCTGATTATCACAAAGGCTACGGGCACAGTGTGGGGAATGCACATCCCTGAGGGTGCTGCCAGAGCAGAAATCATGGCAGTGAACAAACTATGGGGCATGAGGGATCCAGTGGCCAAAAAGCCAGTATGGCATCAGGCCAGCGATGCTCTCAGCAAGACACTGATGGGTGCCTCACACCTATCGCTCGCCCTGGGCTTCCTCACCCTAAAACCGGCTCTGCCTGCAGCTCATCCCTAAGGCAGCGAGACGCAGGCTGGCGGCAGCACCAAGTGCCATGGGCTGGGAGAAGGGACCTGGCAGTACCAGGTTGATGGGGAGCTGGATGAGGCCACACCAGGATGCGTAGTGAGGCAGGGAGCCCTATGGATCCCCCTCCCTATCATGGCAGGGGTCTGCCCCCCACCCCACTGCCGGCAGTAGTTCCCATACCCATGTGGTATGTACCCTCACAGCCACTCTGAGGAGAATGGAAACATCTGGAAGTCACCCGCAAACAAGCAGCACTCCCAGTTAATGAGGAAATATGAGCCAGAGACCCTGGGCAGCAACAGGATATCTGCTTCTTGTGCACCGAGTGAGGCACCCCCTTCCCACCGACCCCCCGCCTGCCCTCCTTCCCCAGGAAATTTCCAAGGATGGGGCTCCGGGAGTGCAGGTGGGAAGGCAGGGAACAGAAATGGCAGGGAATAGAAAGCCAGAGGTGAGTGTCCAGTCCACAAGCTGGGATGGCCCATCACCTTCCCTCTGCTTTCCCCAGCCACCAGCAAAAGGGAAAAAGGAGGGGTTTCCTATCCAGGAGGGGGTCCTGCATAAGCCTCCTTTGGGCAGAGGGTCTGTGAACAGCAGGGGTGCAGAGTGAGTGCCCGGAAGTGTGGGGCAGAGGCCTCAGACCCACCCAGTGTCCCTCCATCCCCATTGTACTCAGCCACCTATGAGACCTCGGCCGATGCTGGAGGGATGAGCCCCAGGCCAGAGGGATGAGAAGAGGGGATGTAATTTGTGCAGCCCAGTCTTTGATGTTGTGGGAATCAAAGCAAATCCTACAGCCGGGAAAGCTGCGGGGCCACTTGTCTGATCCCATGATAAGCCCAATGGCCAGTCTGTCTGGGATGGTGAGACTGGTGCTGCTGCCTGGGGCAAAGGGTTGCAGATGGGATGAAAAGTTGGAGCGACTGAACGTAAATGAGGTAGCCAGGCTGGGAGGGGTCCAGGCATTACTTCCTGCCCAGGCAGCCATGGGTGGTACAGTGGCTCTACAGCACCATCCAGCCCCACAGCCACCTCTCATTCATCAGGTGAATGAGGTGCATAAACAGGCTGGGAGGGGGGGGGACGCAGACAGAGGGTTGTATGGATTCACTTTCCAGGCAGCTGTATATGGAAGAAGGGGGTATAGGGAGGGTGCAAGGTGCTGTAACACCTCTGCTCATACCCAAGCAGCCAGAGGCCAGGACGGGTACCAGCTATTGGAGCTCGCACATACCCTGGAGGTCTCCAAAGTGCTTCATCACCAGCTCCAGAAGGACAGAAGTCACATCCCAGCTGGTGTGGTCACAAGAGCACAGAGTTTGGGGAGGCATGCTGACCAGGGGGGATTCCCAGCCGCCTTCCTGGAAGCAAAGTCCATCCTGTCCTGGAGTGCAGAGATGCTCGGAGCAGGGGTGAGGAGGAGGAGGCAGCGCTAGGCCAGCTCCGCAAGGAGCAGAACGTGGCCCCTGTCCCATCTGGAAGAGATTTGTTCTGCATTCCCCGGCGGAGGCGGCTGCCGTCACCCGGTCTCCGCTCCCTGCCGCAGCCCCGCTGCAGGGCACAGCAATGGGTGTGAGGGGACTGAGGGGGATGGCAGGCCATGCAGAGGGAGGAAACCCAAAGAAAGGGTCTTTTCCTGACTCTCCCAACACCCCCCTTGGCTTCCTCTGAGCAGGACATGGGGGAAGAGATGCTTACCATACCTCTGGCAAGCAGGGAGGATGCAGGTCATGATTTCTTGTCCTTTTCCTGCTGGTGGTACAGCTTCCCCCTTCACACCTGAGCTCCCATCTCCCTCCAAGACACAGACCAACTTAGAAGGACCACCAAAATGCACAGACCCTCTGCTCTGCATTCATAATGGAGAAGACCTCCACAGAAGGTCTGGACAAGAACCCCATTCCACAGAGGAGAAGCCTGAGGCCAAGAATGGTGCCAAAAGCTTAGCAAACCTTTGAGCAGCAAGGTCCTCCTGCCTGGGCATCCCCACACAAGCCACCTAAGCCTAGCCAGAAGCCAGGCTCCATTTTGACATCTCTGCAGACATCTTGTCATCCCTTCAGCCAAGCCCTGCTTAACCCCAACAAGTCCTGTCTCGCCTTTGCCAGCATAGACACCTCCCTTCTCCTCTACAGGGCCCTGAATGGGTACTTGTGCCTGGGCAAGTGCTCCCTAGCAAAGCCACCGAGGCCATGAGTGTCATCAGTGGCACTGGTGATGCCGTGCCCAGCAGCAGGTTGCCCCTCATTAGCACTGATAGGGTCTTCTGCCCTGTATCCACTAAGGAACAAAGCAACAAAGCACGATGCCAGAGGGATGTGGTCCCATGTGTGGGCAGAACCTCCCCTGGTACCACCAAGGAGCACCTCCTTGAACTTACCCGCTGCCACCCCCTTACTCCGGTCTGATCCACTGCCAGTGGAATGACACTTGTCCTGAGCCTGGTATGAATGCCCAAATGGCCTACGCAGCATTCAGGGAGCCTGTTATCCTGCTAAAGCTCAACCCAATGCCACCCACAGGTCCTGGTATGACCACCCACCCCCACAGAATCACAGAATGGTGTGGGTTGGCAAGGACCTAAAGATCATCCAGTTCGAACCCCCTGCCATGAGCAGGGACACCTCACACTAGACCATATCGCCCAAGGCTCTGTCCAACCTGGCCTTGAACACTGCCATAGATGGAGCATTCACAGCTTCTCTGGGCAACCCGTTCCAGTGCCTCACTACCCTCACAGTAAAGAACTCCTTCCTTATATCTACCCGAACATCCCCTGTTTATGCTTGAACACATAAGTTTGAACCCATTCCTGGCTGCCAGCACTACACCACAGGCACTAGGACTTCCCATTCAACCTGGGATGGGATAACCCTACACGATACCCACATGCAGGGGGCAAAATCTTTTCCTTTGCTCCCTGGCCAGGCTCCCCTCACCGCGTTACAGGCAGCCATCTGGGCTCCCCCAGTCCCTCAGATCCATTGAAGCGGGTGCATCAGGAGGCCGGGATGCCGGAGGACGGGAAATGGCCGTGGGGAAGCGGGGAGGAGCAGGGGGGGGCAGAGGAGTTCCTGAAGTTTTCTGTCCTGGATAGTTGGAATAAATCTCATTTTCTCTGGTCTCCTGCCGAGGCGAGGATTGGCTCAGCGGTGCTGCAGCCCGCCCTCCTCCTTCCCACGTCCCCTCCCCGACAGCTTCGCTCCCTCTCTCCGGTGGCATTGGGGCGTCAGCCCGGGAGAGCTAAGCCTTGGGGGGACAGCCGTGGGAAAAGGGAGGGGGGCATGCTTGCCCTTTGTGCCCCCCTCCGCTCCGGGATGCGGCAGCAGTAACCCTCGGAGCAAGCGAGGGGCCAACGGAGAGTGTCTCCCAACTTTTTGTCCAGAGGACAGAGAGGAAAAATAATAACCCTGGTTTGGAAGAGGTAAATCCTGAAAGCTTTGATTCCTCAGTTTGTAGAGCTGGAGGGTGATAGAGGGGTGTCAGGAGCAGAAGGAAAAGGGTGGAGAGGGTGGTGGGAAAAGGGCAAAGCGGGAGGGGTGGCAAAGCAATGGCTATGGGAAGGATGGCAAAAAAAAGAAAGGGAGAAGGCAGGAATGCAACAGGAAACCGGGAGGAAGGAACGCCGGAGTGAGGAGAGGGGAGACAGGAGGGGGG
>JAOEHY010028799.1:0-27860 GCA_025447955.1 Psilopsiagon aurifrons | reverse complement strand
ATTCTTCCTATCAGTGAAAGCTAAATTATGGTAGATATAAAAAGACAAGATTGTGCGACTGGGAGATTATTTTCTGCATACTGTGAAAAAAATCATGGGATTTTGGTAGCCTGATTTAATCAAAACCAGTGTAATTCCTAGTAAATCGTAGGTTACTTTTATCCATCATTACAAGCGTGCAATAATTATTAGTCCTTTATGAAAGTATCTGGCAGCGTTATATAATACAGGTAGAATAGGAGCATACTTGAGAAACAACAAGGAGCTGGTGTCTTGTCAGTGATTGTAAGCAGCCATCATTTATGTTAATAACACTTAAAATACCATGTTGACTGAAAGAGAGACCCCTGAATCTTACAGCAATAATAAGATTCTGAATTCTATCTACTGAAAATAAGGTGGGGGATATTTGCTGGAAAAACGTGTTTCTCAAATATTGCATGGTTTGCAATGTTTAGTATGTATTTACTTGAAAAAGAAAAATCATTATCAGAATTTATGGTACAATAAACTTCAGTATGAGTGAATTTTATAAGCCTTTCTCATGTGCCCAGTAAGAAGGTCTTATTGATTATCAGTCTGATTTTTTCATCAGTGCAGCTCATTTCTAGCTCCATTCAAAATTGGTTGGTGAAAGGAAAAGGGACAGTTTTTCAGTGCCTATGGCAATTGAGACGATTTATCTGCAGATGGAAATCTCCTCACTGAGTCTCAGTGCTCTGGTGGCAGCTTGGTGGTTTCTGTGCAGTCATGACCAATCTGAGTCCACTTCCCTGCATCGTGTTTACTCACCTTCATGCTTTTCCTCTGCAAAAGTTTTTGTATTTCTTTTGACATGTTTGGATGCACATATCTTTGATGACTTCTTAAAAAGATCCAGTTGGATCTCTTTTGTATTGGGTGGATTTATGATTGTGATATCACTTTAGTCTGTCATACTTTGCCATATACATATATACATTTAGGTGAATCACATGAATTATGTTGTAGATTTGTATCTTTCTCTTTTCTTCTTTGATGTTGTAAATCTAGAAAACAGGACTGATGGAAAACTTGCAGTCAGTGCATGCTGTGTGGCAGAGAATCTGTTTCTTACCTCTTTTCTGCTTCCTCTGTGATGCTGCTTTGCCATTTCTAACAAATTTCTACACTCTGCTATGTTTTATTTATCTCATTTTTCCTTCCTCCTCTGGATAAATGCTGTCTTCTTCAGCCTCTCATATTTTCTCTGGTCGTGTACCACCCAGGGCTGTGCTTGACCCTGGGCATTATTCCTTTTATTCTGCTCTCCAGTATGGTCCATTCTCATTGCAGCCATGGCACAGATTTTGCATGTCAGCTTTGCAGTAACTCACATTTCTGTTGCTTTCCAGCTGTGGAAAATACCCCTCTTGATAAGCCAGCCATTGCAATTAATGACTATTACAACCCCGTTGAGGATTCATTCTTTACTTTGGCTGTCTGTAGTGCTAACCCCAGGATGGGATTGAATGGTGAGACAAAGATCTACCACCTGACCTAACATTATAAAGTCAATCCTTGTCTGGGCAGGGGGATGAGGTCCTTACAACCTAAATTACTGTATGGTTCCAGCTACAGCCTTTTCCTTCTTCCGCTGTCTCACACACCCACACCCACACCCAAATCTTTAAAGAGATGTGTAAGACTCCCTAAAGATGCAAGAAGTATCTCATCTTCCTGGCGGTGTCCAAGTCTGGGTTGGACAGAGCCTTGGGTGTCATGGTTTAATGGGAGCCATGTCTGCCTATGGCGGGGGTTTGGAACTAGATGATCTTAAAGGTCCTTTCCAGCCCTAACTACTCTATGATTCTATGATTCTTCCCCATCTGGATTTCTGTCCTTCATTTTGTCTCCCAGAGAATCCACACTTTAAAGCACAGCTGGGATATTAGGCTTCTTTCCAAAGAGTTAAAGAACTATCAAGTTCCAATTAGTCTTAAACGTCATGTTTTTTTTTTTTTTCCAGCTTCATGTTCTGAGATAGGGAGAACTCATAATGACATCTGCCATATGTAAAACTTGGAATTATATAAAAAGGATAATAATAATATTGGTTTTATTATTGATTTTACCTGTATTATGCTTTCCAAGACGCTTAAATTTTCTTATTTGCTTAGGAAGAAAAGTTTAGGTGAAGGATTGTACCATTCGGACTATAAATGTGAAGAGTGCAATGTGGAAAAGGCAAAGAATCAGCCTCACCCTAGCATAATTTGATTGGTTTTGGTGAAGCTACACCAGGGATTAATTTGGCCCAAGAAGTTGGTAATCATGTACCACAGATGCTGCGGTATTTGAGGGCAATCGTCCATGATAGCAGAAGGAACAATATTATGCCCCAAAGGACCTATCAAATGAATGAGATGTTAGAGAGGTTTTTTACTCAGGGAATCAATACTGGTTACAAGATCCAAGTGTGCCTAGGAAAATGAAGGACTTTACTGGATCTTAACATTTTTGATTAAACCTACTTATGTCTGTTTTAGAGCAACTGGAGGGCATTTTTAATACCATGCCCTAACTGCCTATCTAGAAATAGACAATTCAGTATGCAAATGATATTTTTGTTTCTTGACCAATAATCTTAAAAATTTTGAGATGATGTCTTCATGTGTAGCTCAAATCTTGCAGAATTTTTGTCTTAATAGAAGTGCTTAATGTCAGAGCTTGAAATATTTTCAATATTTTCAAGCATTTATTGTAAGTAAATGGATGTGAAAACCTACAGACATTTATGTATTTTGAAAACCAGATAGTTTATCATTTGGAGGATAGAGGTCAGAGACGTATTAGACATTGAACAATTATGGTTTGTACTCTGTGATTATCAGAAGCATTAACCAGCCACAGAATTACAGTCATAATATTAGAATAGAAATGACAGTTACTCTTGTAAAAGGCTAATGAGGTTGTGTGTGTATATAACTCTTCTGTAATTTAAAATCAGATACAGACCTGCACATACTGATTCATTCCTCCCACTCAAAAAAAGAGGAGACTTGCAAAATCTTTCATATGGCCCAAGGTAAACATTGAGTCCTTTGTTATATAATGCAGCCAAACTCTGAATCACCGTTGGCTCATTCCCAGCAAACCAGCTGGTTAAAGTAGGCAGCTCAAGAGCTCTGTCCTTCTGGGTTTCCTTCACTGGGTAAGCTGTAAGGGGCAATGATGATGAACCTCCAAAGCAGCTTTGGTTTCCTTACTGCTTCTTTGACTGGAAAATTCAACAGTGGAAAAAACTTTCCAGGCAGTGTGAAATATCCAGTACAGTCCAGTTACTTCTGGTGACCAAATAACAAGATGCTCTATATTCTAAGAAAATGTCTTAGGCATTTTCTGGTTCCTTAGCACTTTGGGTTTGGTTTGTGGTTGTTTATTTTGGTGTTTTTTCAAATTCTGCTCATCTTGGCACCAGCTGTGGACTTCATTGTTGCTGATTTGCTATGTGTGTGTTTTATTTAGATTAAAAAGCAAAGTACATTTATTCGAGACTTAGGCAGCTTAGCATAATTAATTGTACAATACAAATAACTTAATTAAGTTTAAACATTGGTAAATTGAAGTCCTCAGAAAGCAGTTTTACCATTTTTGCACTGCCAGACTAGGTCTTCACAAGAGATTATTTTTTCAGTGTAGTCAGCACAAGGAAGTGCAGGGAATAGGAACAGTCCAAAAAAACCCCAAAAACCCACGAGGACCCATTGCACTGGTAAGAACGGGGTCAAATGCTCTTATTGTAAGACAGGTGATTCCCCTAGATGGCCATTGCATTGAAAGGCTCAAGTGATTCATGTCTCTGTGCCCGTTCAATCCACCTCCTGGAAAGACTGCCCTTGCCCTGTATAACAGTGTGTATTGTAATACTGTGCTGCATTTCAAACGGCTGTCCTGCAGAAAACGATTGGTTGAGCCACATGTGGTCTCCGGACAGCTATGATTTCTTCATTCGTCTCCCCATGATTGGATGGCGATTAGTGACTTAAAAATAAAGTCATCACATTAGCAGTCCCTTGGGCTCATGAGTCCCCCAACACCTCAGCTATTTTACCTAATTTATTGCACAAATAGAAATGAAGTATTGCAGTCAGATTGCACTGGGGAGTTGGAGCAAATGTGCTCCGGTGTGCTGTGAGGTCTTGGAGACTCAACATCTATCCAGCGGGACCGCGGCATATCCTCCAAGTGGTTTATCCTTAACCAGCTCACTCCTTTCGGCTTGGTGACTGTTTTCACATACATAAAATGAATGCTTCTAGATATGCCTGGCAGTGCATATTTCTGCCTTTTTGCTGCTCAAGAAAAAGGTTAAGAATGAAAATATATGCCAACTAAGATCTTTTCTACTGATTTTTTGAGGTAGAGTCCAGCTGACAGATTTTGTATTGACAGCTGGAGAAACGTTCATAGAAATTAAATCTGCCCATTAAAAGTCTTCCTCTCCCTTTTCCTTGTCCTTGGGGATTTCAAGACTGCAAATCATTTTCATGAGAGATGTAACCTTAGATTAAGTTATGTAAAAATATATCACTTCCATCAAGTGAAATAATCGCAGTATGATACAGGAATATTAAACCAACTGCCTTCCTGCATGGTATACACATGAATTTTCAGAGTTTTCAGCCAAGTGTCTTCGTTGGTTATTTTGTTTTGTCACAGTTGTAATTGTATATCGCAGTCTAGATTTCAGAATCCTGACAAAGCTCCTACGGGTTCCACAGCATACATAAATCCATCACACTGTATGAGATAGATTTTAAATTGATGGTACCACATCAAGCCCTGAAATAAAAGCACTAGCAGCACTTATCCTTGTAGACTAATAGCTGCAAATGATTTTATGAATCATTAGTTCAGATCCTATAGTCCTACCCATTTGAAACCATTTCTAGATTAATGCTTTTTTGCCTATGATACGATATTAATAGTCTGCTGAAAAGCATGCAGTTTCTAGTGGCGTGTCACAGCAGCATTTAGTGATGGAGGGGAGTTTGTAGTATTGCAATAATTGATTAATTGCTCTGATTTGGGTAACCAGTGCTTTTTCAAGAGGCAGTCTCCCAAGAGCTAGTATCCTGGGAACAGAGCCGACTTCTCAGCACGTATTACCTGCTACTGAATAGTTACACGTGCGTGATAACATGGGACAGCAACATTTTGCCTGTACTTGGTGGGTGGATGCTGGCCAGAACAGGACACAGATGGGTGTTGCAGTAGCAGGTCTCTGTGTTTTTGCTTCTGAGCCCTCTCTAAACCAGAGTTATTCCCTTCTGAACGCATTCAGGACTTCCTGTACATGCCACAAACAAAGAAGTTTTATTCTTTAGCAAGTAGATAAGGCCATCAATTCTCAGTTTTGTGGAAGAAACCTCATCTCAGGCCTCTCTTAATTCTGCAGAAGAGGTCCTGTTATGAAAAGGTGGGTATTTTTTCTGTATGATATCTATACATTTAACCAGTAATTTTCTTGTTCAATTCAATCAGTTTATTTCAGTGTTTCTCGAAGCACCATGTGGTAAATGTCATCAGCAGTTTGCAACAGTTAGCTGTGTAGCTTTCGCTAACATCATCTGTGCCGTATTGTCGAATCCTGATCCTGCTTTAAGTATTTAGCTGCTATTTTTACCTATTTGTTTCCCAAAATGTGGTGAAATGTGCTTGCTCTGAGTAGATTTTTTCACAACTAGTGTTTTCTACTGGTGACATAGAGATGATCCCTATGTGGTGTGTAGGGATGCGCTTTAAGGATAAAATCATCACAAGGAGGAAGGCTTCGCATTCGGATGCTGGAGGTTCATTGCCTAGTTCATTTCCTTCCAGGGTGTTAGTTGCAAAATAAAGGGTGGCAATTTAGAAAGTCAATGTTTAGCACGCTTGTACTTTACTTTTTCCTGCAGCTGAGGGAGACAGCTGGGTATCTTCCAATAATTCCTGCACCTCCATGTGAATGTCCTTTTCTTGATGAGTGCCTATGCCCTGGCAATGATTGTTCTGGCGAGAGCCTCTTGTTATCAGGGACAGTGACCGCAGGCCCTAAACTTACAGACTGCGTAAAGGCCATGCATCCTATTCCATGTCTATGGCTTTGTGTAAGCTTGGTAATCACAATAGTTTCAAATACAGCTCTGCGAGAATAATTAATACAGAAATTGAGCAAAACTGTTTAAGTGGTTATTTTAAAGTAAATGAGTCTCACCTCCTACCTCCTTTTGGCTTAATAGGTATTTAATATTAATGGTAGTAAAAGGTGAAATGGAATTGGGTAGAAAAATAAAGCTCAGTATGTCTGCTCCTACTTAGGCAGGCAGAGCAATGCTTGTGTTTTCCACCTCCCCGTCGTTCTCCCTAGTAAAGGCGTGGCTATGGGCCTTTGGAGGAGCCTCTTTACTCTACATTTAGCAAAGTGAGCAAAGGAGATCAGGTTCTTCATCTTACATATTTAAACAATGATGGCATGATGTCACATTGTTAACATGATGGCAGAAAAAGATGTATGGATCATTTGTTACTTAATTGGCTTTCTTTATTGTGAAGCTGAATCCAGGATGATAACAGAAGTTAGTAATAACACTGTGGTATAAGGACCTGGAGTGCTGGAGGGCTGACACTTGAAAGGGATGCATTTTCTGTAATTAGTCCTTAAAACTGTTGCAGTGTTAATGTTGTTAGTGCTGCTTATATTCTGCAGAGATAGTATAGTAAAGGATGTTGAATGTATTTTCTTCTGTATCCTAGATGAGAGACTGACATCCATCTATACTTGGTTTGAAGTGAAAGTTAGTGGTGTAACCTTTTTTTTTCCCTTTTCTTCTGATCTATTCTAAATTCATAAGCTGCAGTATCTCGTTTACAGTACTAAAAATAATATGTCTCTGCGTTTTCCAGATGTCTGTAAATAAAACATGCAGGCATGCCGACATTTTAAGTTGCAATGTATAATGTTACCATATATTAACAGGTGCAGAAGTCAGATTCTGCTATCACCATGTTAACACTTAACTTTTTAGGTAGATAGATAAATAATTTCATATTTAGATCATGTTATCAGGCATATTATTCAATTGCTGCACTGCAGACCTTGAACACACAGGCTGACATTGATAGCTGCCAAATGCGCTGTAGAGGTTACAGGAGAATTATTGCTATCATTACATGCCTCCGCGTTTTTTAAATAAACTAAAGGAAGAAAAGAGGGAAGAAATGCAAGAATAAGTTTCTAGAGGACGATTGTGCAAACCTGGGAAGATGGATGGGTGTTATGTCCCACACCCTCATGTGGAGGGCTCCTTCAGACCAATGTGACCCACATTGTTGCTGGAGGAAAGGAGAACAGCACGAAGTCAGTGTTGCTCCCCTTCTTCCTAAGGTTTTTTACATTTTTTTCCCCCTTTCAGGGTTAGTCATGGAAGGATCTTGTGTTGCATAAATTAGAATAATCCATCAACTTCAATATTACTATGAGGATTTGCACCAGCTGAGGATCATTCCTCAAGCCCTTCCAGAGGTTAGTGTGGGATATTGCAAACCTGAGTCAGCCTTTACTGTCTAGTTGCCTTAACCAATTTCTGAATGCAGTGCTCAAGCATATCATGATATTCATCAGATCCTTTTCCTAAATAAGCAAGAAAAATCCCAGGAAGGTTTTTCTGTCATTACTGATGTTCATAGTGTAGTGAGATTGATGGATTGCACTAAAATTCTCATTGTGGCAGTGGCCCATTTGGAAATGCATTGGAAAAGGAAACAGCTATAGTACAGACACACACAAGAATATTTAAAGGTGTTCTGGTGAAATGTGCTGCATTTAGAAGTAATGTGGGAATATAAATGATAAAGTCCTTTCCAACCCTAACTATTCTATGATTCTAAAACTATTTTTTGTTCTTAAGCATTTGACACTCAGGCCAGGTGTCTTACTTGGTCAACAAGATCAAATTATCAGGGACTTCCACTGAAAAGGTCACACAAGGCTACCAAGTCTGCTTTAGTCAAATCTGAACAATCATAGCAAATCAAACTCCTGAATCCTGTATCGAAAACTTTAATTTCTGCCTCCAAGATCATATCTGCTCTATCTTATTTTTTTCCAAAAACATATCAAGCTTCTTTTCAAATCAGTTTGCCTATACCCATTTCTTTGAGAGGTCTGCAAATTGTCAGGAATCTCCTAAATTCCAGTCTAAATTTATTCATGAACAATTTATAGCCTCTTGGTCTTGTATGAGTATCAGCCTTTAAAGTTAAATAATTCTTCACCCTCCCTGCTGTTTACTTCCAAATGTACCTATAAACAATAATTGTATCCCCTCTCAGACTTCATTTTGCGAAGTTGAGCAGACCAAGCTCCTTTTAATTTCCTCCTCTTCCTCCTTGTACTTTTTCAATCCAAGGTATGTAGAATGGTTTGCAGTTTTCTGCATCACATCCTGCTAGTGCTTCGTGTGGCAGTCTTGTCTCTGCTTAAGGCTTACCTTCATGAGTTAGCTATTATTTAATTCTGCAAATAAGAAAATGTACTCACAAGTTAGTTTCAAAAAAACCTTACATCTTATCAGGGTCAGGAATTATCTGTCTGATGGCAATGCCTGTTAGTGCCTAATTGCTTGGGTTGGACTCATGTCTTTGCAGTGAAACATGCAAAAATTTCTGAGGACCCTGATTTCTCTAACTACTTTTAATTGTGGTCTGCTCAAGAAACAGGCACTTCTACCATAACGATGCCATTTTTATGTTGAATCATAACTACCTTAAAGACATCCTAAGCAGGCTTCCACTTTCTATAAACAGAATAAAACCTCATGTGCTGTCCTTCCCAGTTTCATCAACCATGGTGTAAGACAAGTCCTTCAGCATGAGCTGAGATATGTAAGCTTCCAGTTTCACCTACATGTTGCTCATTTTGCAGTTTATGCTCCTTTTGACACCTCACCTTTTGGTTTATCAAATTAATTTAAATACATTTTTTTTGCCAATTGGGTGGTTAACTACAGTTCACTGTAATGCTTCTTTTGTCCTCTGGGATTATGAGGATACTGGGGAGGAGCTCTTCATTAGGGACTGTACTGATAGGACAGGGGGTAACAGGTGAAAACTTAAACAGGGGAAGTTTAAATTTGATATAAGGAAGAAGTTCTTTACTGTGAAAATGGTGAGGCATTGGAATGCGTTGCTCAAGGAAGTTGTGAATGCTCCATCCCTGGCAGTGTTCAAGGCCAGGTTGGACAGAGCCTTGGGTGACGTGGATTAGTGTGAGGTGTCCCTGCCCGTGGCAGAGGGGTTGGAACTAGATGATGTTAAGGTCCTTTGCAACCTTAACTATTCTATGGTTCTATGATTACCATCCAGTGCAATGCAACTTGTCATTTATGGTGTTCCAAATTACACAAATTTTTGTGAATAAGTGTTTAAATCTTGAGTGTCGAGTGCAGTGCATAATATTAGAAATGTGAAAAAACAGTCATAAATCTCCTTATGTGATCTCATTTTGTGATCCTTAGGTGACTTGTCAGCCAGCAAGATGGCCATTCAGTGATCTTATAATTTTCTCTTTGCTTCTGAAATACCAAAAGAGTAAGAGGCAAGTCTGAGTAGCAGCAGTGTAGGTGCTGATCCCAGGTCTGCCTGCCATTACCTGCTCAGTTTCTGTCACCATAGCTATACATTTGGTAAATGACAGTTACCTGTCCTTTGGCAGGGACTGGGGACCTTGGTTATTAGAAATTATAAAGATCAGGGAAATATTACAGGCAGTCAGAGGAAAAACTGAGATGATAGCTCGCGGTCCCTTTGCCTGGACCTGAGTGGTCTTTGTGACGAAGGTGAGGGTATTGTGGTAAGTGGCTCGGAGAAAGCACGTGGAATTTTATGTTTCTGCAGAAACATGTTGCAGAGCTACAGAGTTTGTGACACTTATTCAGGACACATGGCAGGTCTATAGGTAAGTGTCTTCAGACTTCTAGCCTTGTGCTTTAACCTCTGGCCAAGCATCTTCCTGGTCTCCATTCCGGTTAAGATGAGGGCTTAAATGACTGACTTCTAAGGTAAAAAGAGTGAGTTGGTACCTCATCTGTGGCAGGTTGGGCTTGGTTGTGATGAGGCATGATTGCCTGCCCATGTGTGCTAAGGCTGGGGGGTCACAGGGAGAGAGGAAACCTGACTGTGGAGAGCCACAAGGTCACCCATGGACTGGTGACAGTAGGTGACTGAGTAAAAAGGTAGTAGTATTCTGCTGGCAGAATAATTCCACAATATGGCATTATTCTGCTGAATGAAGAAGATTGTTCTTCTTTTTCTTAGAGACTGGCACTAGGTGAAACACTCCTTTGCATTCCCACTCTTGCAGATAGAAAAGAAATTTTGTTTATGTTATCAAAAGTTAAATGTTTGTCAGAAATGAAATCTAAGCCTTTAGCATTCTGTATTGGACCAATACTTCTTGATAGATTGCGCTCTTGATCTGTCTGCTGTTGGGAGCAGGGATATTTTCAACCTCAAACCAGAGTTTCCTCTGTGCCTGGATGGACACCATTGTTACAGAGAGATGTGTCTTCCCCATTCTCTCCGCTGTGCCCAGCGTCAGTGGAAGGATGCTCTACTAATTTCAGTAGGCTTTAACACTTGTCTTAAATGATATGAAAGCAGCCACTTCACTGTAATTCTTTTGAAGTAGATGTTATGAAGAAACTGAATCCACTCTTTATCATGAAATCACAGTTCACTAGCTGACCAGAAGATACAAGTGAGGGTGCTTTCTGAACCAGTGGATTTCTATTTTGATAAAGTTAATCATGGAGAACATGCCTCAAAAATCCACAACTCAGACATTTAAGAAGTGTGAATTTCATATAGGATAATCAAGCCAGTTTGGGGAATGCACACTTTGGTGGAATCACGCCTGAAAAGAGATGGTAGATTTTTAAGGTTGGAAATAGCACTTTCTCTGCCACCTCTCAGGTTGTTGACAGAAAAGTTCTGTTCTATGGATGTTCCTTGCGCTCTTAATGATGGGCACCTAGAGATGTCTGTGGATGTCAGTATGGTTTTCCCATCTATTATTAAATGGCACGTTGGACTTCTTCCCCAGGGTTTGTGAGCAGTTACCTGTGCAGAGGTATCTGCTTTTTCATAATACACAGAAAATGTGACATTTGAAGACACTGAATGTCATACCATTTGCTATAAATGGATGTTAGAAGAGTGCTGGAGAAACATGCAGGGGATTAGGTGTTGGTTGAGCAAAGGCAGTTTGAAAGTTTCCTGTAAGGAGAAGTGAGGTTTGTAAGAGATGGAAATCACTTTCTCCCAAACTAGCCCCAGAGGCTACCCAACTTGATTCACTTGATAAGTGGTTCCGTTTTTCTGCAGTGTATATGACATTTTTATGTGTGCAGGGTAACAGAATGGCTATTAAGAATTATATAATTTATTTCAAAACAGTAAAATGCAGATTTTTTTCCCCCCAACATCATAACCGCAAACCCTCTCAAAAGGCAAGCTGGAATCAACTCCCCACAGATGTGTGCAGCTGGTTGTGTGATTTATACGTCTGAAGGCTTCATTGTGAAATTACAATCGGAAAAAATCTACAGAAGAGCATATATGCATTAAGTGCCAAAGCCCTCAGTCTGAAACCAACCTTCAGAAATACTTTTTATTTGAAAGACCATATTGACAGGCTGTGTTCTAAGCAGGCTATATGGAAGCATATTCTCTTTTGGACTAAAATGCACCGCTATTAGATGGATTTTTTTAGTCGGGTGTTATGTGAGTCTCAAAGAATGACAGCCAATATACTAGAACAGTTAGGGTTTTTTTCTGCAATCAGTTGTAACTTTATCCTGAATATTTAAAGAAATGTGCATTTTCCATTGAAAACTTCGTGGATAAAAGACATCAGATATCAGGGGCTGGTGTGTCTGGAAGAAGACATCCCACTCTTGGAGGAAAATGGGGTCACCAAATACCGACTATTAATCTTTAAGAGGTTCTCCTACTACCTGTATGCTATCACTGTCTCTTTTTTGGTACCACCTATGTCTTTAGTTATATATCATTGTCCACAAGGTTTACTCAAGTTTTCTTAAAGCAGTTCTCCACTGTTTTCTTGGCTGTAAAGATCTGCCACAATTAGATGTGCACACTGGGCTCCTTTCCTTACACTTGCTCCTAGTGTGGTATTTACAGCATCCTGAATAACAGCTGTACATTTGTGTGCTGTAGAAGCTAACTGTGGTACTGATGATCACCATTTCACTCTCATGGTGTGCGGCTTTAACCTCTTGTTGTACCCATCTGTTGTTACTAGCTCACCTTATGCTTTGTTATGAAATTGTTGTTGTGGGGATTTTCTGTCTGGGATTGCTATTATATAGCATTTAGTATGCTCCGGTCCTGATCACAATCCAAAGCTTTTAATTTTTGCTGTGACACAAATACATTGACAAGGTCAGGCTTGCTGTTATGAAAACTAAAGCTACCTTTTGACTGAATTTCTCTTTGTGAATGTACTTCACTTACAGAAACACTACTTATGTGCCCTCGCTTGCCCTATGTGTATCTCCAGGGCTCTGGTTCTGAGGGCTTTTACCCACTTCTATCTCCTATTTAAGCTAGTCTTTTAGTTTATTTCTGGTGCCGTATGTTGTTCAGTGATGTCTCCAAGACAGGGAGCATGGCTGGTTGGTTCCCACATGGTTTGAGGGACTCCTTAGGCACTGCTTTGGCGTCCTTGCCCTACCTATTCCACACATTTGGCAAACCCCAAGGAGATGGCATCTTCAGGCACAGTTGTGATGATGGATGGTCCTCATGCCAGCAGTCATGGGTAAAGGACTCTTTCCTTTGTCCATCTGTGAGTGTCTTGCAACTGTTTTCCCCAGGGTTTTGAAGCATACTTTGCAGGCTACCATAATTGAAAAGCTTAGGTGAAACGGCTGGTGAATTTAAAACTGATAGCATTGTCTCATGTAATTTCTTTATGCTTGCTAATGAGCATTCATCTCCTTCTGTTCATATTAGGAAGGTAAAACAGTAGTGGAAGTTGAGATACAGAGAAAGGCTTTGACAAAAGCCAGTCTCCCATGAAATAAAATCTCAGTTTTTAGGAAAAAAGTGACCCACTAATAAACTGCATTCCAAAATGTGTCTTCAAATAATGTGTGAAGTCTGATTTACATAAAAACATGTCTGAGAGCCCTTAAGCTCTCATTGTTCTGCGGGTCTCTTTCAGAAAGACAAATGAGAAGTGTCCCTGCTTGCAATTTTAACATAGAAAACTGACCATTTTCCTGCGTCTCCTATTCTAATTAAATTATTTTCCTAAGCTTAGTCTGTTGACAGACCATTGCAGAGGATGCTTGGGTTTATTTGAGTCCAGATACACTGTATACATCCCATTGGTATCATATAAAATCCTGGTCACCTTGTGGTGTGTGTGGTCACTGGTGGGTACCACACATCCAGGTTTGAGCCCTTAGGGAAAAGCATTGGAGACTTTTTCCCCAGAGGAATATTGTAGATAGCAGAAGTAAGTAATGATGCCAGCTGATGCCAATCTTGATTAGGATTTGTAGAAGAACACCTGCTATGGGATTAATCACGCTTCTCTGTGCTGTGAAGGACTCTGCCTGCCTTAAACTTGGTGTGTTTTCACGCAGCGTGTGTCCGGGTGGGAGCACTGCACTGGGGTTGTGCACACAGGTTAGCTCTGGGGAGCTCATCAGGCAGCTCCTATGGGCAGAATGGGTATTTTTTAGAAAGGTGTTGGTTTTCAGGGTCTGCAGGCAATTCTGCTGAAGAGGAGCCTAGTACACAGCACTACAGATACACGATGAAAGGTCATCGTGTCCCACTTTCAGAGGGTTCTGTGTTGAGCAGGATTTCTCCCCATGGGCTCTGTAATGTGTAAATGGCACCAATTTCCTCAAATCTCTGCTCCTAGCCAGGTTTCCATTAAGTCTGTATTTGCTGATTAGGCTTTTTCTCTAGAAAAGAGCAGTTACAGTATATGTTAGTTATTGAAAGATAAAGTGAAGAAATCAACAAAAATTATTTAATTTATTTTTATTCATGATTGTGCTTTCTGGGTGTTCAGAAAGAGGAGGGACAGCAGCTTAAGCTGGGAAATTAAGATGAAACCTCAAATGAATTAGCATTCAGTCTTGGTATCAGGGATTTTTTAATCCTTCCTTAGCCTAACATCTCCTCAGAACAGTCTTGTGAGAAAAGCAGACCAGGAAAAAAGGAGCTTGTAACAGCAACTCACAGGTTTTCTCAAAGGTTAATTAATTGCAATTAATTGTGAAGTACTGTGGCAATGAACAGTAGCTTTGAATTTGATAATGAAAACAAAAAACCCTGAAAAAAAATAGGAAGAAACAATGAAAAACCCTTATGGAACAATCCTGAGCTTGCAGATGTGCTTTTTCCTTTCCTCTCGGTAGGTTCACTTTGCAAACATAACTCAGACAATTTACAAATATAATTATGGCAGAGAATTAATTAAGGTGCTGTGCAGCATCTTGGAAAGAATAAAACGTTTTCATTAGCAAAGTTAAGACTGGCAATTCTGTAAAGGACTCAACAAGCAAGACTGTACCCATACGCTTCACAAAAGAGGGTGACTTTAAATAAGCATGTCCTCTGATTTTGGGCTATTTCTCTTTAGATTAAAATAGGTATTGAATCAGTAGTAAAAAGAATAAAAGGCTCTTTTTTCTGCTTTCAGTTGCTCTAGAAGAAGAATCTTCTTGAAAAATTAACTGGCTGGTTTGGGTGGTGCCTCAGGAGGGTGTGTGTTGTGGAGTACAGAAACAGGACTGGGATGGTCACTGCAGGAGACTGATACCACTTTTTCCAACTTCTCTTTCCAATTCAGTGCTCTGAAGAGACTATTGTTTTATTAGCTTTAAGGTGGCACTAAGAAGCTCCAACCAAAACTTGTGCGCAACTATTAGGAGACAGTTTCTAACCAGGCAGTTCACCAGTATGGAAGGTAGGGGATGGAGCTGGTAGAAGATTAAGTGGTTTCTTCAAGGCCGAAGTCAGTGGCAGAATTAAAAACAAACCCAGAACCCACTCCCTTTGTATTAGTGTGTTGTTCCTTCTTTCATCAGTCTCTCTGCCTCTTGTCTACCATGATCACAGCGTCTGAACCATTGTTCAATGGAAAGTCCCTACCTGGCAGCCTGAAAACCAGGACTGCTGCATTGCTGTCATACCTCTGGGTATGCTGCAGAGCCTGTGGTGAGCCACCTCTGGCACTGATGAACGGGAGGAATTCATTGCACAGCCTCCCTACTTACCTTGTCCTGAAACAAGAGCCTTACCATGCAGGGGAATTCATTTTGCTTACTTTCTCATCTGCTGAAGTAATAGGGTCAGATCAGTGGGGAAAGCAAAAATTACTTTCAGGTTTCCCAACTCCCCAAGAAGGCTGCTCTCTGTATATCATGTGGTTACAGTTCCCCAACTGATGTATTTATTTCACAGCCATAGCTCTGAGTGCACAGAGCAGGGTTACACAACAAAAAGTAGTTTACAAAGAGAGATACTTGCCTAGAAAACCTAAAACTGAAATAACAGGGTGCAGGTACACTCAGAGATACATAAGATATCACTGGCAAAGTTTGTTCATAGCAGACTCATCCTGTCATAATAAAGGATCCCTTGAGCCATCTCAAAGTCTTATTTCAAAATTTATTATGCTATTTAGCATATACAAGGTTAAGAAAACCAGCGGCATAGCCAGATGGCTGGGGAATTGTACCATCCTGTTGCTCTCTTCCCTACTGCCAATAAATTTGGTGGCCAAGGCAGGGCACCAGATGCAAGGTGTTTCAAACAGTGCCAACCGTGGGAGCTGTCTCGAGTTCCTCTGGTCTGTTGCCATCCTCTAGGGGACTGCCTGTGTGGGTATGCTGGATAGTCCCTGTCGCGTACAAGTTATTGCTGTAAGAAGAGATCACAGCAAGGACCGAATCAGAGGAATTGGCACTTTTTCCACCCCCGAAAAGAGGAGAAATATTACAAGTGCCATGAGGTGTTAAGAAATGAATTAGGTAAAGATGAAAAGTCATATTCAATTAAATCATGCCCTTTTTCTCGTGTAGACAAAGTGACACTGAGGCTATGCTTCACAGTTTATAGATTTGAATAAAAATTGGTGCTAATAGTTCAATTTTGTGTAATTATCATGCTAATACCATTGAAAATGAAGAATCTGGGTGGAGGGAGGAGGAGACATTACTTCTATAAATAGTTAATATCCAGAGGAGGCAAATGGGGTAAAATGATGTTTAGAGATTAAACTGGCAGCACAGAACCTCCGTGGTCTAATTCCAGCTGTGACCCAGAGTTTCTGTCCATCATGAGATGTCACTGAAGCTCACTAGATCTGTTTATTTATTTATAAAATCTTTTACATGATGATAGTACCTTGCTATCGCTCTGTAGCTTTTTGGCAATTCATGTCTGTATAACGCTTTGAAGCAGAGCTTGTAAAGTGCTAAGTATTATTAAGATGAGATAAGGAGAATCTCTTATCTCAAACATCAAGTTCTGTGGGGATGGAGAAAGAGGCAGTGATCTGTTATCTATAATACTTTCCTTCAGACTAAGTTTGATCTGCCTTAGCGTGATTCAACAAAACCTTGTTCAAATGTGGACAAATGGACATATCTATTATAAGTGATGAAATGGAAAGCTGTAAAAAGGGAGAAATCACCCGACACTATTTTTCATCATAATCTATCTGTGCCTCAAAGGAGAACATCATAATGCAAACATATTTTTGAAGGAGTGAGCCAGAAATAACTCCTACTGTTGTTCTGCCTGCATAAAGCCGTCAAGAGTATGCAGACAGTTGTTGCTGTTGTCAGCGTTGCGAGGTGTTGCCGTGTCGGTGAAGAGGCTGCCAGGGAGCTCACCACGGGGGTCGTATTCCAGCGATGTGATGTATGAAGTTTGTGAAGCTCTTAAGCACCTTTCAAAAATGAAATGAAGAATTCTGATGTCACTCAGTAATGATAAGCCCCCATTAGACTGTCTCTGGGTTAATTTAAACAAATAAATAAAATTGTGTTTTCAGGTAAAAGATTATTGCGAAGAAAAAGATGGGACAGAAGCACCTATGGGGGTAGATGGTAGCAGGACGGATGCAGAGAAGTTTTAAGCAGTAGCTCCGGTTCTCATCAAGCTTTTGAGGAAGAACAGGAGAGAGAACTTTGTATGTAAAAATGCCTTTACATATCAATAACTGTATATGAAGTAGTGCAGAGACTCACTGTTAACGGTCAGTGGCTGTGCTTTACTCTTTCAGCAGTTCTAGCATTCTGGATGTTATTTCAAGGTCAAGACAACACTGTTGCCTCTGCTGTCAAGCAAAGAGTCTGCACCTTGCTCATGCCTCCTCACTCTTCCTGATACTCCATTCTGGATCCCTGTGCACAGGGATCAGCTTCCTTTTTTTTTTATCAGCACAGGTCAGCCTTTGCAGCCTTGGCGCATTTTACTTTAAGGATTTAGTGGTTCAAAGCATAAATAGGACTTTGTGTTCTTCTGATTTGCAGATCTTTGAGTGTTATGCCTCTGTTTTTAGGGTTTCCATTAAGTAAAGCACTGGGGAATAAATGCAGATTCCTCAACTAGCTGTTATTAATTTGTTTTCCTGGTGGATCTGCAGCACCTTTCTGTGAAACATGACACTTGATAAATATCAACATGGAAATAATGACTGCCCATTGCTGCAATGCTACTTGTGTAATTTGCTGAAACCAATGACTTCATTACTTATTAAAAATAAACTAATAAAATCTATTATATCCTTTTGCAAGGGGCCTGTAAATTGTCTCATAAATTATCATCTTAAATAATTGTGTACTTCAAAGAATGGGTATGTTGATTAAAATAGAGTTTTTTGAGTATTTGTAGTACCTGAAGGACATATTTCAACCAATTTTCATTAATTATTATGACATACTGGTTCTAGAAGATTAACAAGAATGTCACAAGTATAATATTCCCAGAGTTACCAGCTTTGGATGAACATGGCATGATAATATTTGCTTCATTTTCCTTTTTTATCTGCTGTGGCCAGTACTTGGGATAGAGTAGAATAATGGACAGGTGTTTACTCTCTATCCTTTCCTGCTGTGTGTCTCTTTGTTCCCAAAGACATTCTGCATGTCACTAGTGGTGGACTCTTGTATGTGTTCACTTATGAAACTTGGCTTTATATGTAGGAGTATATGTATAGGAAATATGTATGGGAAGTGCATTTGCCTTTAAAGGTTTCATCTGCTCTCTTAAGAACTATCCATCTCTCTGAGAGTTAGCATTTTTGTATTTCCTATCAACATAGTGTTCCAGGACTGTCCTAATTGCATGTGTCAGGTTTTGCTATGCAGCCTGTGAGCCCCTCCATGCTCAGTAATCCTTTCAGGAGAGACAGGGTGCTTCTTGTTGTTGATGTATTGTTTTCTCAATCGGCACTCTGGAAATTTCAACATACTAGAAGGTAAAACCATCCTGTAGAAGCTCTTAAAAGTCAGATTTTGCCAACCACAGACTTGTCAAAGGCAAGTATATAAGGCTAATGAGGGAAGAGTAATGGTATCTTGAATCTCACAGTGCTTTATATTAATTGCTTGCAAATGCTGACTGCTGGCAACTCTTACACAGTCAAAGCATAATGGACTTGAGAGGCCAAACTTTTCATTCCTGCAATGTAGCAGTTTTTTATAATGCAGTCAGAATAATTGCAGAGGCCATCTAAATGCCTCTGCCCACCTGTTGTGGTTTGGGAGATCTGCAGGAAGGATCAGCCTTCCTCCAAGGACAAAGAGAAGAGGAGTGGGAGAGGTGTAGCAATTATTTCTTTGGTGGTCTTGAAAATCAGAAACAGAAGATTTGCAGCTGGAGAAATGGCTGGTTCTGCACAAGGTCAAAGGCTTTCTTTTCTCCTAGTCCTCACCTTGCAGCAGGTATTTTTTAGACTTGTAGAAGGGCATAATACCAACCCAACAGGCGTCACTCATGCTTGGTACAGGGCAGTCATTAACACCTACATGTGCAGGTTTTGAAAGTGTGAATTCCCATGTCAGCACGATGTGGGGTGAAAAAAGTGTTAAATTCTTGGAAAGGTTTTAGTATTTGAAATCCTGACCTGCCAGAGTTCAAGTGAAGGAGAAGATAGATACTTTTTGCCAGATGGATACACTAAGGAAAACTGACTCCAGCTGTTACAGTACTGGCTTACTATTTTGAGATATACAACTGACCTTTCATGCTTATTTTCATACAGTGACTTAATTAGTTCCAGTTTAACCTATTTTTTAATTTTTTTTTTTTTTTTTTTTTTGGAGGGCAAGAGGATTCATATTAAGAATATTTTTATTTCATTAAAATTAAAGCCTGTGTAACATTTGAGACCTCACTTGGAGTATTTGGTACAGTTGTGGTGTCCTCAACATAAAAAGGACATGGAACTTTTGGAACAAGTCCAGAGGAGGGTCATGAGGATGATCATGGGACTGGAGCACCTCCAGGCTTAGAAAGTTGGGACTGTTCAGCCTGGAGAAGAGAAGGCTGCATGGAGACCTCATAGCTGCCTTCCAGTATCTGAAGAGGGCCTATAAGGATGCATGGGAGGGACTCCTCATTAGGCACTGTAGTGACAGGACAAGGGATAACGGGTTCAAACTGAAAGAGGGGAAGTTTAGATTGGATATAAGGAGGAAGTTCTTTACTGTAAGAGTGGTGAGGGACTGGAAAGGGTTGCCCAAGGAAGCTGTGAATGTTTCATTCCTGGTGGTGTTGAAGGCCAGGTTGGACAGAGCCTTGGGTGACATGGGCTTAGTGTGAGGTGTCCCTTCCCATGGCAGGGGGGTTGGAACTGGATGATCTTGAGGTCCTTTGCAACCCTAACTATTCTATGATTCTATGATTTATACAAACACAAGATCATACAAATGGTACATTATCAAATCTAAACTCAAAAAACAATAAATGCTTTTAATAGTAATAATAAAATAATTGTAAAAAATGTAAATACAGCCTACCTAGAATGTTATGTACACTTAAATTAGCTCTTACCACACCTTCATATGAACGCTGCAGAGATGCAGGGTATAGACAAAGGAGGTCCAATATCCTAGCCCTTCTGCTGGCTCTTGAAGTAATTTGTCTCAATTTACCAGTGTAATCATAGATGATACACAAAATATATTCTTTTGAAAACCAGAGGGGACAAATGAAGTTAATGTTTTAGGTTTTACCTACTCAAAGTAAATTGTCTGTCTTTTTCAGAAGAAAAGATATATTAAAGACAGGGGAGCATTGCTTATCTAGTCCAATAGACTGAAAAATGTTGGAAAACAAGGTGTGAAAAGGCATGCCTAGCACAGGGAGTGTGTGAAAGCAACAGTTTGACTTCATTGTCCTCCTTTTTGTAAGACAGTTTCGAAGTGTTTTGACAGTCTTCATTAAACTGAGGTGGTTTATCTTGCTTTGTGCATCACGGCCTACCTTTATCCTTTCTTGCTCTTTCCTTTTACCCTGAAACACGTGTTCTCTTACCTACGTAAACAAAGTGACTATGCAGAAATTGAAAGGATAGGATGGCACATTATAACATGTCTCGTTTGCCTTCCTGGCTTTTTCACAGTTCAAAATGTTTCAACTTTTTGTCTATAGAGGATTGTCTGCAGATTTGTTTTTTTGGGGTTTTTTTTTGTTTGTTTGTGGGTTTGCTGGGGTTTTTTTGCGGCATATGGAGCCTCAGGAGTGTTTAACTGTTCAAGAGCTGCTAAAACTAAATCAGCAGCCATGAAGACTTTGGGGATTATTCTGTTTATGAAATGCATTTCCAGCATTTCCTTTTATTCACCTGGAAGTGTTGGGGCATTGTACATGTGTGTGTTCCAAAAAGCTTATATTGACTTGTAGGCCTGTGCCGTGGAAATTATAAAGATTGTGAAATCGTAGCTTCTAATTAAAGGACATGGTGGAAAATGTCAAGAATTTTGAGGTTTTAAGAAACAAAATTCCATTTTCCTGCATATGTCATTAGCGATGGAAAATAAAGGAGAAATTAATAATTAAAGTGCATTACATTCAAACCTTACTTTCCCATTAGGTTTCAGTTCCCCCTGACCGTGTGGGTTGGTTACTAAAATGACTCGCTGTGGTTTTTGGGTGCCAGCAGTGGGAGGCTGAGGTGGTCCCTGTGGGCACACTGCAAGTTTTTGAGGGGTTGGCTGCAGTGTCCCCAGCGCAGCTCAGTAAAAGTTTTCCAGTTTGAATGGCGACTTGTTTGGCTGAAGCTGATCTGCTACTGACAAATATCCTCTGCTGCCGGATTGCTCTTCTCCAAGGTTTTCTTAAAAGTTGCTAGATGATGTACGTAAAGTTATTTTTGCTTATACTTTCTTTTCCTGTACAGTAAATGAGCTCAAATACAAGTTAACTTCAAAAAGATGACTGCTCATAGAATACTTCATGTTGTTTTACCTAAAATACACGTGCAAAAATAAAAGTAAATGTACCTTCCTTTTGAATTTAGACAACCCAGGTAGGTTTCCATATTAGACAGCAAAAATTATAACTCTAGCAGAGTGATGGAGATATGCTCATTAAACCCAACTAAAAGTTATAATTTTCAATAATTTTTCTACATGAAGAAAATTATGTTGGAGTCTCAAAAAATTAATCAAAATTGCAGTTGCATAATGAAGCTAAGACCTTTGTGGCTGGTAATAGAGGAGCAAGAATTTGAAATTTAGTAAATTCATAGTGGTTTGGAAACGTTATGACAGAAAGAGGGCAATGCAGATGCAGTAACAAGAACTTTCCATCCTATGACTGCATGCTTTCTATGAACAGATTGCAAGTTCTGGCACAATCTGTAGCAGAAAACATGTCTATTTTTCATTTTGCAATTATGAGAAATATCAGCAGTTCCTATTTTTGTAGATTTTGCTGGAGAAATTTGGTCTAGTTGTTCAGAAGCTAATCCCTAAATGTTTTTATAAATCACGTGCATTTACATGCTTCTCGTGGTGGCCCTGTGCTCAGTGAGCAGCCTCATCCAGATTCACAGTGACAGTACAACCTTCCCTACCAAGAAGGACCAGCGTGTGTAGCTCAGAGCATTTCTGTGGCTCACCCCAAGTTCTTTCACATGTCCTGGACGCTTCTCCACCTCTGACATTTAACTCACCTGCCTCCTACGCATGCTGCAGCCTGATCCAGCTGCAGACTGAAATACTGTGCAGTGAGACTGATGCTGTCATTTAATCCCTTCTAGTTCAAAATTGCTCTGGAAAGCAGAAATAAAGAGAATAATATTAGTGGAGCATTTTGAGCAACGGGGTATATGTAAATGTAAGTTTGATTCTGATGGAGTCATGAGCTGGGAGGTACAATTTGCCACATTCATTTATTTGTTTTGATTTGTTTATGCTTAATTTTCTCAAAGTGAGTTTTTTCCTCTGTGACACTGCTGTATGGATGGGAGCTTTAAAGTCAACAGTACAGAAAGTCAAACATGACTTGGTGTATCCCATCTATAAGGAGTAGCTCTTTCACACACAAAGGAGGAAATGAGACCATCCTTCAAAGATGGTGTTTCTTCTGCAGCAGGATCACTGTGTGATGCAAGGAATGATTTCTGAAATATATTCATAGAGAAGCACAAGAGCTTTGATGCCAGACGTACAGAGGCTTTGGTAATTTTAACTCTGCGAGTGTGAAGGAAGCCATGTACTTTGATAGTTCTGTGCTTTCTTTAAGTTAATGATTGATTATAGTAATAAGCAAAAGAGATACACAGGGAAAGGTATCCTGTAATGAATGTAGAAGGCTCTGTTATACACAGCAGAGCATTTGCAATGCTCTTTGGCTTTCCCTTTGTGGATGCTCAGCTGCTTAATGTCATGTATTTTTATACTCTCAAAACAAAAGGATCTCTTCTGTAGTAGCTGTTGCTTTGTTGTTTAAGAGACATGCAGCATGACAGAAGGTTTTGTATTTCTTACTTTTGTCTTGGCTCATTCCTAGATGAACCATGGTTATCACAACTTGGGGACTGCTCTGATTTGCATCAAATTCCATAAGTCCCCTCTGCATCTGCTGAGTGGGCACCAGCCACTCCATCCATCTCGATGCTTTTTTCCACAAGCTCTACAGAGAACAGCCAGCAGCTCCTGCACCTTCCCTGGGAGTGGAGAGAGCAGTGGGTTGCCATAAGCATGAAGAGCACAGATGGTTTAGTTCTTAACATCTTAAGAACTTTTATTTTTAACTTATTTTGGGCTAATGATAGAAAAGACAATTAACCTTCTATCATGAAAAGAGTTTCCCTAAACAGCTGCACTACTCATCAAATTCAGGATAAATAGGAAGAGAAAATCTGCTTCACCTCTTTTGGGCCAGAAATTATGCATATCTGTGCTGAATGCAATTGCCATATTTTGTCATGTGCCCAGGTCTGTAGATGGGCGTAAGTTGTGGGAAAGTGGTGGGATTTTTGTTATTGTAAGGCATGGAGCATCTGCATGCAGCTTCTAGTAAGAAGGCAATATCTTCAGTTGCATGTTGCCCATCCCCAGATTGAAATACTGAGATGCAGCATTGTTGATTGTAGTTTCTCTTTTACTTCTTTCTATGTGCAGGTTCAAACAGTCTTTGCTGCTTCTCTAAAACAAGGTGCTTATGGGAAATCTAGACCTCTGCTTCATTTTCTGCAGAGCATAAAACAATACCTGCAACAAACTTCTTCAGCGTTACCTGCCTGAAAGCCTGGAAACAAGTTGGCCCTGGGGCTAACAATACAACCTCTCTTCATTCCTCTTGCCTGAAAATTTCTCTGTATCTCTTCCTTCTGACTGGTTCGTGGCAGAGCTGCTCCTGAGGATTGCTTTTTCAGGTTAATTTTCATCTCATGTCAGCTGGCGGCTTTGTAAGAAACAGCACAAGCATTCAGGGAGCAAAGACTTAACAGCAAACAGGCAGGTAATCAGACAGAGAGAAATAGGAGATGATGGCAGGAGGGGATATTCCTCACCCAAAGTGTTCTATCATGCTATGTCTCACAGTCCTTTTCTTAAACCACCCTGTCCCAAAGCCAATGCCTCGTGTCCTGGCACACAGGACCTGCAAAGCGGTCCACTCCTGCCCCTGTTGCAGGGTGGCTGTGGGACCAACCGCTCTGTTGTCCACCCAAAGTAAGTGATATTTAAGCACATGAGAGAGAAAAGCTAGAAGTTTGTTATAAATATGAATGCCAAATATGACTAATTTTTTGAGAAATGCATTACTTGTGAGTGGAAGGTGGTGCAGCCCTGCGTGATATACAGGTAAGAATTAGCAGTGGCACCAAACCCAGCTCTGAGCTTGTGACTTGTGAAAAAGTTTTGTCTAATGGTGAAAAAAGCTGAAGCAATCAGTGCTGCAAAGTGCTGACTGGAAGAATAAACATTAAAGAGATAAAGCAAACCAGAAGGCAAAAGCAATCAGATTTGTAAAAGAGAGCAGATTCTGATTTTATCTTATGGAAATAAATGCAATAAAAGCCTTCTAACTGGAGTTGTATAGAGCTGCAATTTTTTTTATGCAATAGGAGGAAAATTGATGCTGGTGTTTGCTTTAATATTTTATGGAAATGCTTCAGCAAATAAATTGAAGTGTTTTTTATTTGCAAACAGAAGGTAAATGGGAGAACTGAAGCTTTTTACTAAATATATTTTTCTATTAGACAACTTCACCCTATGGTTCAGCAGCTTTTGCAAATAGTTTTCAGATAGCATTTAAACATCATGAGCCAACTCTGGACGTCCGGGACTGAAAGTGTTAGAGGCTAGAAATGCTCTCCTCTGTTTTGCCACAGCACTGGCCTTCAGAACCAGAAAGCTCCATACCAGGGTCTCACAAGAGAAGTAGTGCCGGATGGATCAGATATTTTGCATGTTGGCATTCTCCATCCTGAAGTCATGTTGGTACCCTGGCGATTTCAGTGATGCTTTGAGCATGCTGAGCATGGACCATGAATCTGACCTGATGGCCAGCATTCAGATCCTGTCTTGATGTTGCTAATGTAAAGCCTGTAGTATAATAAAGCTGATGGTGAAACTGCAGCACATACAGACATATATGGCTTTTCTTTTGAAAAGTAAGGGAGCCAGCACAATGCGTTAAAGCAGTCGTTTCCTTCTGTCTTATATGGGAGGAAAACAATTAGCACAATTAAAAATTGTCAGGGCATTTTGCCCTATGATCTCTCTCCATCCTATGGATCAATATGTCCTGAGCTTGCATCCCATACATAAATAGCGTTCATGGGTGAGTTGACCTTGCTGTGGAATAGATGGATCTTTAATCAACAGAACTGTGGTACAGTAGTATGAGAAGGGTTGAGGCTAGCAGAGTTTATAAATAACTGAATTCAATTAAATTTAAACCCAGATAAATCAGAAAATATGCCCCCAAAACCTCAAGACTTAAGGTCATGAAGACATCTTAGTGCCATGGGAAAATAGTAGCATGTTAGGAAAACCTGGCAGTTCTTGTATTCAGTGACTGTTTGGAGGGGGGACTCCACATACTCCCTCCTTTCTTAATTTACCTTTGACGGGTAGAAAACAGAGCAGCAGGAGCCATTTTTTGCACACAGGGGTTATGATGGAATAAGAAACAGGGCTGGCTGTGAAAGGAGTCATCACACTAAATACAATGTGTGAGGAACGTTTGCACTTTTTTATCCCTAAAATTGTTAATAATTGAGGACATCTCTTTCTTTTTGGAAAGTTATGCTTCTTTCATTGGTATTGTGCTGGGCACGCTTTCCCATATGAGTCGTCAGAAGAACGCTGAGATGACCTGCATGACTTTGTACTTAGGACATGTGGTTGTAAGCTAGGAGAATTGTATGTATTTTTAAAGTTAGGAAAGAATTATTTAATTTTTTTTTGAGATTTAGTTACCAAAATGCAGGCTAGGCCCTACATTAACTGAAAGAATAGCCATTAATTTCTTTTCTTTGTATTATTGCCTTGTCAGTTTTCATTCTACATAATTAGGAAATAATTTTCTTCAGTAAAGTAATTTAAGGAGCTCATAAGAACTGTAAAGTTCTTTGTTTAAGAATCACAAAAGGCAGACAGGATTGGCATGCTTGTGCATGTGTGCAGTGCATGAGGGTACATACAGGGTACCTGCAGGAAGAAATCCCTTCATGTGTTTTTCCTTCCTCTTTGCAAGACTTCACCAAGTTAATGCAGTGAGCAGTGAGGCAAGTAAAAAGCATTTGAAATGGGGAAAACCTGAGTGTAATAAATATAAAAATGCTGCAGCAAGTAATATAAGACATGTTCAGTTCTAAATTACATCTGGAGATGCCGGGGCTGCTTTGTGGAAAAATATAACCGGTTGAAAGAGGATAATATACTTCACATACTGAGGTTGTGCCAAGGTGTGCTACAGAAAGGGTCCAGGAGTATGCAATTATGCTGATACTCCAGCATTCATCACTGTGTTGAATTTTTGTGATTTCCATGCTGTTGGTGAGGCACAAACTCTTTGCAATTCTTAGTGCATGAAGCAGCCTGCCTGGGGAGAAGAGACCAATAATTAACCCAGGCCATTAGGACAGCCAAGTTCAGTCCAGTCTGACGGGTGTTCTGTCACACTTGATTTATTAATTTCTGCCTTAATATAAACTTTTATTAAAACTTCAATTTACAATTTACAATTTTCATGCTAGTTTTAAGCAACCTTCAAGTAGAAGATGTAAATAATTAGCATTAGGTGAAATCCTACATGTCCTGATTTGATTTCTGCCAACAGGAAAGTTGCAAAGGAGAAAAACACAGCCATGGAACAGCCAACAGAATGCAAATTGCACAGCATGCAGCGAGTCCTGACACAAGCTGGGTGTTAATTTATTTAAAGCTCATGATATTATAATGAATTCAGGGTTTCCTTGGCTTTGAGGGAGAAGTTGTGCATATATCAGGTAACAGTAGGATATAACATTCAACCAGTTAGTCTGGCCTCTGCTGTTGTGGATAAAGCCCACGCTGCTTCATCCTTCATCTTTTGAAAGCAGAGGCATACCTCCTTGGGAGTAGGATCAAATTCTTGTGAAACTGTGCCCTGGAAGGAAGGAGAGAAAGAAAGAAGTCTTTTACGTCTATAGAAGTCTGTAACATCTTTTCAATGATGAGCGTGCTATGTCTTCATTCAGGTATTGCAAGCTCAGAGGAGGAAAGACTGAGCCATTTAAATTTTATTGCTATATAAATTATAGATAGAAATCACTTCTAGAATAGGGTGAATTACAATTGCCATGTTCAAACTGGCCATTCAAATGGCAGCTGATGGTTAAGTTTTGCGAGATGCTGATCATCAGTAATAGTCACTAGTCATAATTTTATTTAAATTTCAGCAGTGTCCAGAGATTTCAGTTTTGCTCAGAACCGCCATGGAAGTCTTTGTACAAACACCTGATGAGAGATCTTCACAGCATTTTAAAGTAGGAGATAAGAATTGTTATTATTCTTATTTTAGAGATTTAGAGAGATCAAGCAATTTGGGAAATGGCTCCTGGGAAGTCTAAGGCAGAGCATTGCTCTGCTGTTAGTAAGCAAAGCAGAAATCAAGTCAATACTTTGTTGGCTGCAATTTAACTGTTGTGCTTTTTTAAGCTGTACCTTCTCTACTTCTGCTTTTTGGAAATACTCAGTGTTACAGTTCAACTAATGAAAAAAAAACTTTTGTTTAAGTCCTTTGACAATTTTTTCCTGTGCTTGAAAAGTTCCTTATATATTAGCCTGTAACCACTTTTC
>JAOEHY010028798.1:0-14551 GCA_025447955.1 Psilopsiagon aurifrons | reverse complement strand
GGCGGCCGGGGGCTGGTGCCGGAGCTGCCAAGCCCAGTTAGCCGAGCTGAGGAGGCAGGCGGCGCGGTTGGCCGCCGGCGGCTGCCCGCCCAACGCCCCGCCGGTAAGTGCGCCTGGGCCGTCCGAGCACCCCTGGGGCAGTCGCAGGAGATGGCGGTGGGGGACACGGGGCCCGGTCCCCAGACCGGGAGGGATCAGGTGTGTACTCCCGCGGGTTTGGGAGGACAGCGTCATGGCAAAGCTGGCGATTTCCAGCCCATGAGGGTTCTTCAAAAGTTCAGGGTTTTCCCGTCCCAGGCTTTCTGGTAAAGTGAACCTGTGCGGCTGAGGGCTCGCTCTGTTACAGCCAGAAGCAGTCAAACCCCTAAGAATAGGAACGACTTGGGCGAACGGAGCGGGCAACAGGCGAGCGCCGTGCGGGTGCCCAGAGCCGCCCCTGGGGAGCCGCTTCTGCCTCCCGGCCGTGATGACACCCTTTTGGGGATGCCAGCTCGGAGCTGCGGCTGGGCTTTGGTTTCATCCTTCCTAGAAGAAGATGCTGGTAGCAGCAGTTCGGCTCCTCCTTCCGAGGAACCCACAAAATGAAGCTGAAAGTCTCGCACTGCTGTTTGTGGCACTGGAGGAAACTTTGAGTGGTATGGTTTTGCCGGACTTTCACAGACTTGGGTGCTTGAATGTACTCCCCTGGCTGATGGGCTCGTTCTTGCCCTTAGTGTCACTCGGGCAAGCTGAGGCTGTGTAGTTTTCTTCGAGTTTGTGTTCCACGATGGCCCTTCATGTCTGGTAATGAATGGAGAAAGTACATGGGGATGCCAGAGATTTCCTTTAACATGTGTGCAGCTTTATTTGTGCGTGTTCTAGCTGTCTGCACAGGTTTTCCTTTCCTTGTTCTTTTTCTGTATATCAGAGGACTCTCTTATTTTTGCCCCTTTTCCTTTTGTCAGGGCACATGAAACAAAATTTCAAAGCTGGTACAAGTGAAAAAATGTCTTGATAGAGTCATGCCTGGATATCTGAGGAGACAGGATTAGCTGACAGGGCAAAATGCAGCAAGGATTCTGAGGTTCTGTTTCAGGGCACACAAAACGTGTGTTAGGGTTTTGATAACATTTGGAAGTAAGGTATTGTTTTCTAAACAATGCTTATCTGGATGTTTGCAAGAATGGGGGGGGTAGGGTCTGAAGAGGAAGCCAAACCCTACTGACCTTCATTTTCATTCAGAGAGTTCCTGTATGATCTACATAATTCCCATTGAATCTAAATATAGTTTTGTTTGGAAGTGCATTGTGGAGCAGTGTCTGAATGCACAGTGAGGTTTGCATTTTCAGGCTGGATCCAAAGCCCTTTGAAATCAACAGGAGTCTCTGTTGACTTGCTGGTTTTGGAGTGGGTTCTTATTTCTGTGGTGTAAAAGGTCACGTATCTTATCTCATTGAATTCAGGACTGTTGGACCTTTTGTTTTCTGGATTGCTGTTGAGTGGTGGGAAGAAGTTTAATTTCCCCTTGTGAAGTGCCTGTGATAGGCTGTTTCAGTGAGGAGCACAAGAACCCCTGTTGCTGATGTTGGGGTGGGCCTCTGCTGTAAAGAGTAGTGTCCTATCTTGGAGCGAATCTCTGTCATGGGAAAAAAAAAGCTGCCAGTGCAGGAGAGTCGAGGGCCTTGGGCAGGTGTTCAGGTGAGGAGACCTGTGAGCAAAGGCCTGTTTGTGTGGTCTCCTTCCTGCAAGTCTTGGGGGACTTCCTGGATAAGCACTTGATGATGGGCAAATTAATCCCCTTTTCTGCGGGGTTTCAAAGCATGCCTAGGAACATAACAAAATATTAGTCATCACAGTGTCAGAACCTCTACAGACCTGATTGCAGAGTAACAGATACCTGGAGTTTACTTACTGAGTAGCATACGGTAGCGTTAGATGTTTCAAATTTGTTAAAAAATACATTTTCTAACACTTGTGAGACCTCAAGCCTATTTGCAAGCTCAGACCCCCAGTAATCCTGGTGTAGTGAGCAGCTTCTCAGGAAGGAAGATGCAATAAACAGTTCTACTTACTGCCTTCTGAGTGTGAAGTAGGTTAGCGGGAGGTAACAGTCAGGGGTTCAGCTACTCATCTGCTGTGAATTGGCCTTGTAGTGGGAATCTGATGCAATATGCTGGCAGGTTGAGTGCTGTGTAAGGTTTGTGCCAGAAAGGCAGCTTGCTGCTGCTGCTTTTTATTTTTTTTCCCCTTTCTCCTTTAATTATATAACAAGACATCTGAAAGAGCAACTCCGAAGAGTTTCATGCCCATACAATAGAGTCTAAAGAATTTCTTACAAGCTCTTCTAATGCACTGTCAAACTAAGCAACTGCTGGATGAGTAAACACCAGAAGGCTGCTGCTTGGAGCATGTTGCTCTCAAAGGATTTACCTCCTTTGCCATAATAATTAAGGGATCTTTCAGCACAGATTCAGAAAGATTTCCACACCTGGTTGAAAACCCTTTGGAAAGGTGGGTGGGTGCCTCAGAGATGAAAGAAGGGCTAGTTTCCTGCTGTTGATATCTTTCCTGATGAAAGAGAGGAGGTGTATTCTCATGCGTGAGGCAGCTGACAAGGGATTGAATTCACATTAGAATAAAAAGCCAATGTACTGTTTGCAGTCTGCAAGGATAACAAATCTAATTGCTTGAGAGAGCTATGATTCATACAGTTTATGTGGTGGTGTCCTTTCAATTAGATGTATTAAAAATATATAAATAATTGAAAGTTTCGGTGCTAAGATGATGTGCATTGATTACAGAATGCTGTTAGTTGTTTATGTCTCTTTAAAGTCATCCAAATCTCTGTGGGCAAATGATAACAAGATACACCTCTGTGCTTATATTAAAACTCTTTAAATAGTTCTCCCAAGTACAAGATTTACTGTACCCTATCCTTTCAGTTCCCTTAGTTTTAGTGCTGCTGCCTTTAGAGTTTGCCACCACAGTGAGGTCTGTGTGTGAATCAGAATGTGATTTTCATCAAGCATGGATGGAAACGAGTAAAGTTTAAACTGAAATTATGCCAGATTAGCATTTTGGCATTGCAGTATCGGTATCAGTTGCTGGGTCATGTACTGAACTAGAGTAGGAGGAAAAAAACCAAACCCAAACCAGACCTAAACCAAAAAGGTGCCTTGGTTTATCCCTAATTAAAAGTTTTGTATTTGCCTTTCAGGCTGTGTCCCTGGGGAGCTGTAATGGGACAGCTCTAATGGGATACAAGATCTCCAACCGTCAGGGTTCTGGCTGGAGTGGTGAGCAGGTTGTTGTGCCTGGAAGTTGTTGCTGTTGGCAGCTGTGGGGCAATCCACGGGAAATGAGTTGGTGGTCTGTGTCTCACTCCCAGTTGGCAAATAGCCTTGTCACAAAATCACCACAACAATTACTGCTAATTGGCATCACTGCTGGCAGTTTCACAGGAGAGGCTGAGGGCTGAATGGGGATGTAGATTAAATTAGTAGTAATAATACTTAGCACCTAAAATCTTCACAGTGCTTCACAAATGCTCATTAATTAATTTATGTGATGCCCCTATTTGATAAACCCAAATGTGCTGTCTTTCCTAAAGAGGTGTATGTCAGTGTGAGTTTTATGTCTCTGAAAGGAAGGGAGTAAGCAGGGACTTCCAGCATGAGACATGTGCTCCTGCAGCTGGAAGTAAACTCTGTGCTCTCTTCTACTGCCGGCAATAGCCTTAAGGATATACAGCCACTGTAAAATGGTTTTAGGTAATCCATTATAAGCAAAGGAAAAAAGCTGTCTTGCTCTGGGGGGCACACACGCTGATACAGCTACATCCACAGAAGTGTTTTATACTGCTATAAATATTTTAGTTATAGAAAAGTAATAAGTGTACCCAGTTATACTGGAATAAAGTATTTTTTGTATCAGTACTGAAAGGAGGCCAAGTCCAGAGGAAATTCACTTTGGAAGTGATTAGCTTTGAGGACTGTGTTTCTCACAGCCCAGAGATTCAGATGCCCCATTTCACCTGTTCCCTGATCTTCCCAGTCTGAGCAGTTTATATTTTTTCTACTGCCAGTCCAGGTGGGTGTCAGAGGCAGCATTAAGGGGGGGGCAGAAATGTGCACTTTGTAGCTTGAGTTCAGGCAAGTTCTTGCTGTCCTAGTTTTTAAGAGCTTTTCTTCCCTGTGATTCCCTCTTCCCGCCCTTGCATTAGCTGCACTGCACATCGCAAGAGGCCCGCCACTGAACAGCATCTGGGGATTCTGAAGGACAAAGGAGTGGCTGTGGGCTCTTCATTGCTGGTCGGGTGGACAATGTTTTTTCTCTGATGCCTTCAAGAACTTCATTCCTAGTTGATCGGGGAAGCTGTGGCTGGGTGCAAAGAGGCACATTGCCAGCCCTGGTCTACAGAGAGCGTTGGTTACCAGGACAGGCCATGCCTTTTGCCTTTGGTTGCTACTGAACCATGAGTCATTGGAGGGAGCTAAGTAAATCCTAGCCTGCCATGTCCGTGGCTGGCCTCTGAGTTACACCAGCTACAACTGGAGAAAGCCTGGCTTCTCTGGAAAAAAGTGGAGGCCAGCGGTGGCTTTAGACTGCACTGAGGAGTCTCGGCTGTGCAGACGCTGAGAGGTGCTGCTGGATTGCACTCCCACCACACCAGCTTCTGATCAAAGCAGTGGTCTCTTATTACACCTGTATGTGTTGCTGATTGCATCATCTGAAGGGGAGGTGAAGAACAAAGTTCTGGGAAGGGTACGCTTTTTCCTGTGGGTTTCTCCTGTATGCTAAATAACCCCACATGTTTCCACGAGCAGAACAACTAAGGAAGGGTGGTTTGGTAGGATGGATGCTTTGCTCACCTGCTTTGCTTGCCCTATCTCTCTGTGTTAATCCCAGCTGCTCCCTCCTTGTCTGTGATGACTCAATAAGAAGCAGCACCGTCTCTGCATCTGCAGCTGCACACGTACTGTTTGGTTAACAGCACACTAATACTTGGACATCTGGCTTCTGCCAGTCAGTTAATAACAGTGGGTCCTGCACAGCTTCCCTCGTGGACAGTTTGTGGAAGCTGTAGGAGCTCGCAGTGGGCCTTCTACCTTGATTTCAGGTGATTTGAGAGGTTCAAATGCTGTTAAGGAGGGCTGGCAGTGAGGAGGATAGAAAGAAGGGCACTGCAGCAGTTTTCATTGCTTTGGAAAACCAGGCCAAGAGGACAGGCATGGAATTGAGGACTGTGGTCTTGATCTGTGAGGGCCTGGTATGCTTTGTGACTCCCACCTTGGCCACTCTGATGGCATGGTATCAGCAGGACTAGTAGCAAGGAGAGCTTGTGTGATCCCTGGCTTCCAGCACCTGTCTCCTCACTGTGTGTGCACTGTTGGGTGCTTCAGGAGCCTGAGCTGCACAGGGAGGAGCCTGGGAGAAAGTGTTAGCATTTGTCTGCAGGCTCATGCTTCCCTGACAGAGCAGGGGCTCAAAGCACCTGGCGACTTCTCACAACATTTGACGTGAATGTAGAATGGATCTGAGCTTTTAGAAGCAACCCCTGGCTTTTTGTGGAGTTTTTCTTCCTATGCCTATTTTTTTTCTATTAATGCATCAGCTTTCTACTAAGTGGCACGGCCACCTGGAATTGGAGAGTTCTGGTAATGAGGCTGCTGAGTCTTGGATAAGTTTGGGGTCCTCTGTTACTGAGGGGCTGTTTTTCTTTTCATAGAAGGCCTTTCTGCAAGTGCATTGACATGGTTAGGGGGAATGGAATAGAAAAACTTCGTCTTTTACAGATTGCTCTCTAGAGGAATACAGTTTTCAGGGCTCTTTACAAGCACTAAATGCACCTTAAAATGCTCTATATTTAACATTTCAAAAATTCATAAGTGGAAAAGTAATGTCTTCATAAATATGAAACTGGGCCATTTTTTGAGGTGCATATTTAATATTTAACTTTGTGGGAGAGACTCTTGCAGAGACTTGGCTGTGGAGTGCTTCAGGCTATGAGCTCAGATGTGGATTTCAGGTACGTGTGCAGTCTAATAACAGGGTTAGTGACAACACCATGTCAAACATGTTGACATGAGCAGTTCCCTTGTTTCAGTCAGTAGTCCCTGTGCTATGTGATAGGCCACGGAAACAAATTGTAATGAGTTTGCTTTAGACATTTAGGATTTTCAAGCGTGCCCTTTTAAAATACAGGTGAGTGGGGTTATCTTGCAGTTCAGATGCCTGGGGCAAGAGGCCTTCTCACTGGGGGATCTGAAGTGGGGGTGCAGTGATTGCGCAATTAGCTGAAGGTACTGTGGTCTCCTGGGTAGCTGAGGGTAATTAGTACTGCGCTGGCTCTTTCTCTAGTCAATTCCTTCAGCACCCTGCCCTCTTAGGGAAAAGGGAGGAAATGCATAAACCATTTCAAAATCCCAGGGGGTGGAAAAGAGCATCTGCTTCTAACATCTGAGGTTACTTTGAACCTGTTGGAATATGTAGTAGCTGCTTTATTGTTTTTGCCAAGAGTTTCCACCTACAGTGATCCCACTCTGACTTGTTAATAGTGAGGTTGTAGGAGGCAGCAGTCATCCTCCTCTTCCCTGGCCCACAGCAGCTGATAGCGGCTACAGCTCTGGACCTGGCACCGCAGGGTACTGGAGTGGGGATGGCTGAAACCACCAAGAGCTTTTCCTTTCCCAGGAGTGGGATCACCTACCATGTGCACAGTTGCTGCGTGGGTTTCCTGCTGCATGGGTTTCCTGCTGCTTGGTTGCCCAACCACAACTGCACTCTGTGGGTCTGAGTCTTTGTTCCCACAGTGAAGCTTCACCATGGCTAGACGAGGTGAATCTATATGGAAATGTGGGCATTTCTTCTAGAAGGTTTTTCCGTGATGATTTTCTTGCCTTTTTCAAAACTGGATTACCTTCAGGAACTAGATCTATTTGGATATTGCTTACGCTGAGTATGACAGACAGCCATGTGTCCTTTTGGGAGTATTGCATCCTCTTTTTCTTTTTTTTTTCCTTTTTAAATTTCCTGGACATCAATGGAATTTTATTTGTCTGGATTTGTCTCCCTGTCCTCTGACTTCAGACCTGAAGTACTGGAGTAACTGTGTTATACTTAGGTGTCCAGCATATGCCCAAATGGAAGGCATCTTTAGGAAGGTGGAAGTTTTGTCTGTTGCTGGATGTTCTCATGATTGGTAGCAGGCTGACTTCTTTTACAAGCGTCTACTAACTTTGTGTAGTCTTTCTGATGAGTGGCTTATGGGAGCAAACTTGGGCCTTACTTTCAGCAGAATCATGCCTCCTGCTGCTTTTGTTAACAGCAAGAATTGTGATCCACTGGGGGGATGCAAGATGGAATTGAATCCCTAGATTTGCCACTGACTTTGTGAATGTGGCAGGCTGCTTGCTGTACATGTGCTTAATGTTTCCTTTGCTCAGCAGAGAGAAAATGCTTCCATCCTTTGTCCATTTTGAGTAAGAACTTTTTTTCTGTGGTAGGGACATTCTTGCTTGTATGGCGTTGAGTATCACTGATCGCTGTTCCTAGTAGAGCTGACTGCTTGTGTAATATGCATAATAAGGAAAAACATATAATAATAGGGACACAGAAAACAATGAACTCTGTGAGTTGCAACTGAACTTTCAGCTCAGGTATCTGAGCAGAGATTCTGGGGCTGGGGTTTCTGCAATAGCAGAAACAGCAAACAAAGTCAGGAACTTAGAGGAAATGTGAAGATAGCAACTGGTAGTCCTGAAAATCGGCCAGTTCACCAGGAAGGGAGTGTTGAGGCTGTGGAAGGGGACTGAAGGGGCTGTGGCATATGTCCAGGTGAAGTGGAGCTTGATTAAGTAGCAGGTATTAGGTCAGTGCAGGGAGCAGAGATTACAGCTGTGCAGATGCTATCAGAAAAGTTTATCTGCATGCTGCGCTGTGCCTCCCTGTGATGAAACCAGAAAGCTGCCTTGTGGAAAGGTGGCATGGCCTTGTAAATCGGGGACTCTTCAGTGGTTCCAGTCCCTCATACTGCTGTTGAAGTTTATGCCGAAATGTGTTACTTATTAGTTTTCCCTTAAAAAATATCTAATTTTTAAATGGAAAGAAGGAAAACTTAGCAGAGGAATGTAAGAGCAAAGCTTCAAATGATTATTCCAAGCAAGGGTGGTGGTGGCTATATGTACATATATATATATGTATGTATTCTTCTCTAGGTTAAGTTAAAGTGAATATAAACTTTCGGTGTATAGTTCTTTGGACTGACTGCTTTGAAGCTGCATGGGCTTTTAAGCTGTAGCTAAAGATGTTTATTTTCATGTTGGGGAAAGAACGTTTAAGAGAATAAAAAAATATCCACCTATTTTAGGCAGCATAATGCAATTGTTGAATGTTTGTTTCATCACCAAGAGTCCGACTGTTGTATATGTCACCCCAATGTACCATGAATCAGCGAAATCTCAGCACTTGCTCACAAAAAAAGAAAAAAGGCTTAGGTGTGCACAATTATCTTTATTTCTGAGTCAAGTCTTAAAATCAGTCTTTGATCAGTGTTCCTGGAGTTTGGCAGGCTGCTCCAAGTTTTGGCTGGGGCTGGGCCAGCATTACCATATGTCAATACCTGTACAGAATTGAATGGAATGCTGGATGACTGTGGGAAAACGATCAATTTTCATTTACCTTTTAGCAAATCTTTCCCTAATGTTGCTGAGGGATTTTACACAGCTTGGTGAATGGGATGAGAAGTCTTCTGTACAAAACCGAAACATGATATTTCTGCCTAGGCTGGACACTGACTGGCTTTCAGCATTAGCTGTGAAGGCAAAGCATTAGTCCTAGTTCTCACAGCATTCAAAATATTATGTTTAAATGTGCTTCCTGTTTTACCACAACATACAGTTTTTTACAGCATGGTTTTTATCGCAGTCTGTATGTATTGATCAGTGATGATTGTACTGTAAATGGGCAGTGTTTGGCTTTGTGTTTTAAGCCATACTCAGTTTGTATTGTATTCTTTTTTTTTTTTTTTTTATTGCCTTGTGTTGTTCTTACTGTATTGTATATTGTAGCATTTATTTACTGCTTTTGGCATTGCTGCTGTTCTCCTGGATCTTGGAGGACTGCAGTTTCCTACAGCCTGCATGTAGCTTTTTCAAGTAAATTGTTTTTTTATTTTGCAGGGGTCCATGCTGCTTTTGCAACTTATGCACCAGAGTAATTCAGGGTACATCATGCAGTCCTCAGCAGAACAGTCCGGCTGAGCGTTTTGGAGGAGATGGGTCTGCTGAGGTGATTGAGATGAGTGGCACAGTGCTGGGCCGCTGGTACATGTCTGATTCCCATCCCAAAACAGGGCAGTGGGAGCTGTTGCCATTCCCAGACTGTGAGCTGTTGCCAGGGATTCTCTGGGACGTGGCTGTACCAACAGCTGTCAGAAATATGAAGATCAGCAAGTGGCTTGTCCAGTCAGGAAATCTGGCCATCCTTGTTCTAATTGCTTTACTATCTTTGGGTCATCTGTAGAGGCTCTCTGAACTGCTTGGTGTCGAGTAGTGAAGGCATTCAGCATTTTCCTTGGTAGTTGTTGGGTCCTCTTTTGAGTTCCTCTGGATAAAAAATGCCAGTGTTGTGGCAGTCCCTCTCTTTAACGCTAAATTGTCTAGTGCAGAATGTAAAAGCAGCTGCTTGTGTCTACTGCCCAACTGCAGCTAGACTGTAGTGACCAATGGCACAGTTCTCAGGAGGGTTAAGTAGCCAAGAGGCAAACCTTACAGATGTACTTGATAGACATTGTTGTGGAAGTGACTCCAGAAGCCAAGACCACTGCTAGGCCTGGGTGACCAGTCACCAGCTCAGACTGGGAGCATCCTACATGGTATGCTTCATGCAAGTAAGTGATTTTCAATTGCAGTAAATAGCAAAAGTGGGACAGATGTAACCTCTGCTTAGCAGGTGAAGCTTGGCTAATGGTGCCAGAGCACCTGACATCCAAATGATTGAAGGAGGGGAGGGGGATAGTTGAGTGAGCTAATCCCTGGCAGCAGGGGAAGGGTGATTTTGATTCCCATGTGGATGGTATGTGTAGGACAAGTGTGAAGGGCATGCCAGCCTCTGGTAGTGTTGGACTGTGTGTTGTGTTGACAGAGCAGCAGAGTTGTGTTAAGAGTTTTGGCACTGATTTTGGTAAAAGCCATCAGTGAGCATTAATGAAAGTGATCAATGAGCTTTAGGAAAAGTGACTTTTGGCTGACTTGGCCAACACTTCTCAAATAAATACCCATGTTGTGGTAGCTCATCGGTTTTGTGTTGAACACATGTATGTGTTTTTGTATAGCGACCTGCTTGCTCCACTTGTGAGAATGAGTTTTCCAGCCACAGAGGGGAAACTGAGTTGAATCTCTGATGTGAATGTCGCGTAATCTCTATGTGTGTGCTTTAATGCTGGGTGCATCATTAGGAAGAGAGGTGATCCCGTACCACCGTCTGGCCCTGGGACATATGGTCCCAAGGAAACTATTGTTACTGATGAGAATTGAAATTAATTTGCTCTATGAAATTTGGCCCTTGAAGGATGGAGGTGAGGCACAAATGTCTTTGCTGCTGTTATTTCTGGGCAATGCTGGTGCTACCTTCCTGGTCAGTAAGCAGAAGATGGAAGGGCTGGTTTGTCCAAAATGCCCTTTTTAGAAGTGCCTTAGCCTTAATATGAACTATAGGTGCTGCAGAGCTTTTGTAAGCTGTCTTGAAGACTATGCTGTGGGTGAAACACGGGCCAGGATTTGGCCTGTAACTATTTTGCCTGTAGCTTATAATTAAATACTTCATTAAAAACAGCATCTCCAGTTAAAATGTTCAGGTGTTAGAGTAGCTTGTTTTAACTGTGAATGAAGTGAGCTATTTTGCTGTCTTTCTCTGAATATCTGCTAGCAAAGAAAAGCAAACACATTTGACATTCCTCCAACAAGCTCTCACAAGAGTAATTTTGTGTGGATGATTGAGCGGCATGGAAACACTAGGAGATACTCTCCTTTTGTGGGTTTTGTAAAGATGAGATATAGTTGAAGTAATTTATAATATGCATATTCGCTGCTTAGAGAGCTTCTTTCAGCAATTACCTCTAAGAATAAAGTAAAAAGCATTTATTATTAATATTTGCATTCATATATTAGTAAATATTTCTTCTGCTATCGTTAATTTTTTCTTTGTATGCTCCAAAGGAGTGTGGAGTAAGACAAATGTAGTCGAAGAAGAAAAATGTATGAGTTAATGTATTAAGTTTACATATTTTTTGTTTGATGGATTTATGGTTTTTAATTACACCTTCATGTCTTGCATCAGGATCCCTGGGGGCCCTTTCTGAATTTCATACTTACTCTTATATAACCTGCCACCTTGTGCAGTCTTACTGCTGCTTGGCTGACCTCTGGTGAAGTTATTTTTTATTCAAGTTTAAAATATGCAACCTCCACAAAGAGCTAAATGATTAGAAAATACTTACGTGATTGAGAGAATTTCTCAACCTGCCATGTTGTAGCTGTGAAACACAGGGATTCCTCTGATGTTTGCATGGAAGGGTGGACTTTGTGCTCAGGATTTGCTGGTTGATCATGAGTAGCAACACCCTGGCCTCAACTCATGGCCTTACTGGCTCCCAATGGGCAGTTTGGCATTGGAAAGTAGCCGTGTCTTTGGTAACAACCCTTTGGGCAGGTATGACTGGGTTCAGGGAAGAGTATTTTCAGCAATGTGTTGTAATAAATCTTGCTGTGCATCTCTACTTCTGTCTTCAGTTATATATGGCACTGGATTTTCATTTCATCTGTCTGCATTGTGGTTCTTTTATTGACAGTGGAATTGAAAACCTGTGTTAACAGGTGGAAAATGAAGCCTGTTGGAGCTGTGTAGTTACAATTGATATACTCTGGTGAAATGAAGAGGAAACCAGACTGCAGAACTAAGTCAATAGATGTATTCCAAATCTGGCTCTCTGTAGGTATCATTACTTCAGAGTAAAGAGTGTTTTTTTCCAGCACATCCAATTCATTTTTCTGCTCAGTGGGAACATAGTTACCTCTGTGTGTGTGTAAATAATGCCAGGATCTGCTTGGTATAACTAAGGCATAGCTTATCCACAAGGCAAACAGCCCAGGCTGATAGCGCTCAGACTTTCCAACAGAAATTTGGCGTACAGTGAGCGTGAATATTCAGCCACAACTTTTCTCAGCCCCTTTTCTCAGATTTGTGCTGTATACCCTTTTATTATTCTGGTCATGGCAGCTCCTAAGCACATGTGGTTCAAGAGCAAAATAGCTCTGATCTGTGCTCTAAGAATTTATTTGGGTTTTAGCTGCTTATTGCTAAGTCTTTTGATGACGGGAAGGATATGTTATAGGCAGGGCTGGCTTTTCTGACCCACCCTGAGTTCTTCACTGGGCTTTTTATGGTTTGTGGGAGGGCTTGACTCATAGGGTTTGATGCAATGAAAAGTGTAGAGTAGATAGTTAAAGAACTGCAATGCAAAATAAACATTTGACCCTGGGAAGTGAATACAAGTGAGAACACAAAGGCATTGTTCTTTGAGGGGAAGCACTGAAAGATCTCTACTTTTCTGTGTTTTCTTTTTGTAGTTTCCATTTTTATTCTTCTTGCCAGTCCAGATTCAATCTTATTCTTCTTTCTTCTTGCCACTGGAGCAGCAGCCCTCTTTGCTGATGTTAGAGATTAGTCCAGGGCATCTCCTCCTTTCTAAATGCTGTACTACTTTCTTTGCAAGTGGTGAAAAATCTGGTACAGAAGGTCATCTCACTAAGCATAGTGGTATAGAAGTGTTTCACCTGTATCTGAAGGAATGAGCTGGAAAATGACAGTAGTGGTTCAACAAGAAAAAAAAAGTAGGTCCATTGTGAAAAATCTGGTTCTTTCTGAACCTCGACAGGATTCCTTAAATCTGTGCAAGAGCAAAGAGTTAAGGTAATCCTGATTTTATAGAGATGTTACTTAACTCAGGAGTTTCAGTTGAGTACAATACAGGAGTGATGTCAGTGAGAGATTAGAATAAGCTTCCTTATCTTCAAAGACTGTTTACTTAATGGCTGGAGAATCGCTGTGTTTGTAGGTAGAGGTAGGAAATGTCCTCAGGCAGGCAGGAGCTGATAGCTTTAAACAGAGCAGTGGTGTTTCTCCTCAAGCCTACTTACATCACTTGTCTACTTCTCCCAGCCTGCTGACTGCTCTGCTTTTGCATACACCAGTATGGAGGTCTTTAAGAGACTGCCAAGGTAATTTTGGATGCTAAGCTCTGAACCCAAGCAGTATCCTTGTAGCTTTTGGGCTGTTTCTTCCAAGTCCTACTGACTTGGGCCTTATATAGGGTAATTATATGGACAGTATGTAGCCTCTGACTTGTTTCTTCATTGTTGACTTATATTTTCTTTCCAAAGTATTTTTCAGGGGGGTGTGATTATAGGCTGCCTTCTGAAAGCATACCCTGAGTTAGCATGTCTGTCTGTGGAATGGTGGGGAGGGAAAGGAAAAGGGAGCAGGGTGTGCTCCTTTTCAGTGCTAGCTTATCAGTCCTGTGGTGTGATGCGATGGGTATAGGGCATATGTCACCGTGCAAAGCTGGCTGTGCTGGGAAGCATGTTCAGTCAGGGGAATGAGTCCTTCTTATCAGTGTCCCCAGCTGACACCCAAGTGGTGTAACAATCTTGAGGAATCAACTTCTGTGAAATATATATATGCACACACTGTAAGTTTTCTTTAAAACACTGGTTAGAGGCATTTTAAAAATCTCGGAGTTGAGTAGCGTTAGCTAGCCTCAGATATGTCAGCTGCTGCTTGTAGTCACATGGAAGACAGTATGCAGTTGCTTTGGGTTTTTGAAGGCTTCTTGTGCAGGACTTGCATCTTTTCTGCAGAGTTCGTTTTGACACCAGTGGTGTTACTTCTGATATCCAATAAAAATAAGAATTTGATCTGCAGATTGCTGTATAAAAGCTGCTCTAAACTTACTTTGGAGCTCACTGGGATACATATCCCGCCTGCAAGTGTCTTCCAGTTTTTTCATGAAAACATTCCTGTAAAAGTTGTCTTTAAAGCAAATTTGTGCCTTTTTTTGTGGCATTTTTTTTAAAAGACAAAGCATGATGCAGTGTCCAGGGGGGTATGGTTTTGTTCCCACCTCATTTGATGTTAAGTCTTTGTTCAATCCAGTCCTATGTCAGTAATGACTCTGGAGTAAATAGGTATGCAGAGCTGGAGGAAATCCTGTTGTTGTGGTTTAAGCTGTAAATCAGCCATGCAATTTGTTCACTCACTCCCCCCTCCTAAAAGAGCTGTCACGGTTTAAGCTGTAAACCAACCAGTTTTGTTCACTCACTTCCCCCTCCTTCTTCCCCCCCACTCCAAAAGGGGGGGAGGAATGGGGAGAAGAATCAAAAGAATGCAACTCTCACGGGTTGAGATAAGAACAGTTCAATAACTAAGGTATAACACATATCACTATTGCTACCACCAATAACAATAATGACCAGGGAAAATACAAGGGAAGAGGATACAAATGCTCACCACCCGG
>JAOEHY010028796.1:0-48568 GCA_025447955.1 Psilopsiagon aurifrons | reverse complement strand
AGGAGCAGAGGGAAGAAAAAGGGGGAAGTGAGTGAACAAACTGCGTGGCTGATTTATGGCTTAAACCACGACAACATTCCCTTATGATAAGCAGCAGGGTAACTGAGGAGGCCAGTGTCTGTGAGCTCACCTACATGATGCAACCTGCTAGTAAATAAGATAAGGTCAGACCTCTGCTGCTGGACATGTGGAAATCAGTAGGATAGGTTGCACCCTATGTGTTATGCAGTCTGCTCTTCCCTGCACCATCACAGGAAAACTGAGTGGAAAGCAATTGCCACATTTGTTTTGGGTGCTCTATTAAGAAAGTAAATTAATGGTGCAGAACGCTGGCATCACTCTCTAAGCTCCAGACAGCAGCCCCCTGGAAGAAGATGTGATCATGTAATTAAGGAGTGTAGCACACTGTAAATGGGCAAAAGGGCTAATTAAACCCACAAACACAGCCTCCATTCTGCTGCTTTCTGGTGGCGGTGATCTTCACTTTGCAGCCTTTGTAATATGAGTTTAATGTAACTTTCTATGCACAATAGCCTCTCGCTCGCATGCTGCCTGCATTGAGTCACAGCACAATGAGTCTCTCGCCTCCTGAAGTCATGCAATTATCTCAGGATTTTAAATTAAGAAGAAAAGGAGGACTTTTGTAAACCTCTCTGTTAGAAGAAAAGTGTGAGTAGGCGACTCCAGTGCTTGCGTCTGCCTGAAACAATAGTTCGGAGCGAGACGAAATGTCGTGTGTATCCTGATAGAAAACTAATTATTCCAGCAATTATCAATAGCATCCCCTCGGGGAACTCTGTCACACACACCCACACCCCCTTGGGTGTTTATAGGAGTAAGTACAGGAGGAATCTTGCTGATGACCCTAGCTGTTATTCCGTTTCTTCTAAAGATAAAGCTCCTTGATCTTTCTGGGAGAATCTATTGGGAGAATAAAGGACACCAATGCTCAGAAGCGTCTGGATTTCCTGATGCCATCTGCTGAGCTGTGTCCTGTCTTTGCCTCATGATCTGGGGATATGAAGGGGATGAGAAGTCCTGCGTTTGAAGTGTGACTATTGGCAAATGAGGGCACAACTGAGGGCAGTGTGCTTCAGTAGGTCCCACCTCCAGGATAGCCCTCAGGAGCATCAGAGCACACAGCATCCCCAAGAGCAAAGCACCACAGGGAGACAGGCTGCAGAGCAGAGACAGGCAGTTATTTTTAAGCCATTTCTCACATATAGGCAGTTCATGTTTATGGAGTATGGCACAGGAGGTGTCTTAAAACCAAAGCATCTCTCCAGCTATGCACATCCAGGACAAACATGAGGTGAATGATACCCTCTAACTTCCTTCCAAAGCCACTTTAATGGCAGTCAGAGGAAACATTTCCTAGAGAAACAGCTCATATCAAATTTATAAGCCTTTCTTTGGGGAGGAGACATCTATTTGCCCTTCTACCTGTCATTCTTCTTCAGTTATTGAATCAATAAGGCATTAAATTTGGCAGGCTTTAAGTAAAAAATGAGCTCTTCATATTAAAGAAAGCCTGGATGGATAAAAAAAAAACCCTGTTCGAATCAAGATGCAGTTAATGGGAGAAAAAATAAATAGAAACAGAATCTAAATGTAAATGAACATTACATCACCACTGGCATTTAAGCTCATTTTCAAATACAGAATTAGAAACAGATTTAACTTGCTGAAGCCTGCTGTGTTCACACAGATATAGCTGCTTTGGGGGACACGGGTTCTGTCGGTTCCTTCTGCTCCCCAAACAAGCCACAGATGAGATCCTTACTGGACATGAAAGGAGCAAGAGGGATCATGCAGAGGAGCCAAACCTCTACTTTCAGCTCAAAAAGAGATCTAAGAGGTTGGGAAGAATACAACAATGTTCCTGCATCCCTGTCCTTTGCAAACTGATGCAATACCGAGTTTAACTGGACCCTCTGAAGTGACCTACCGGGTTGGAGCTTCTATGCTTCTGGTCTGTAACACAGCTCCTCCATCAGCTCAGCTGAAACCCATGGCCACCACACACTTACATCATGAAGTCCCATCTGTGCATGGAACTGCAGAGTGTTAATTTCCCTGCAAGTGTTGCCAAGAGGTGAGACACACTCCTGTCTGAGGAGGCAGCTGAGGATCACACCGCCGTGCCCTGCCTTCGGGGCTCACAGACGATTTCCCACTTGGCTGCCTCCCCACAGCCTCAGAGTTCTGCCTTTCTTACCTTTGGAGATCACTGCCCACATACCCATGGTTTCCTCTTTACATAAGGAACGAAATTGCTGGCAGTTCCTCTAAGCTGACATTCTCAGTAGGTCACAGCAGCTTTTCTGAGTATCTTCAAGCTTCAGGGGCATTTTTCAAAGCTACCCATCCCCATTCGGTGCTCTAAGTTCCACCCTGATGAGTATAATTCCCCTCTGCTCAGAGGTGAGGTGAGCTGTTCTGTTCAGCTACGAGCATGGGGTCCATCATTTAGGTGGAGATGCAGTGATTACATGTGAGGCTGGTTCTTTTGAGCGCGATTGTCCCCCACAGTGCCTATTACAGAGCAAAGTTTGACACTACTCTCACTCCCACTAATCCCTTTGTGTAATGCCACATTACGCATTTGCTTCTACAACTATTTTTGCAGCTCAAGGTCTTAACTTGCATCTTCCAGCTTCAACCGCCTTTGAAATCACATTACATTCAACGGGGAAGATCTGTTCTTTCCTGACACACACAGAGGCACAGAATTACCTTTCTCTCCCACTTACACGTTCCTTTGCTTAGGAGCACACCTTGGCTCGAGGCTTTAGGCAAACACGGCATGAGAAGGGGGAGAGTAAGCCTGCAAACCAACACCACACAGATCCTACAACTCTGTCAAACCCTTTTACTAGCCTTTATCCTGCCTGGATGGTTTTAGTAGCGTATTAGCACAGAGCCATGCTGTGATCAGCAGGAAGGGCTTGTTTATTGCTGGCTTGGTTAAACACAAGCAGAGCAGATAGTCCCAGTGAGGTGGGAGCTAATTATTGAGGGCTTAATGGAAAAAGATGATGGTGAGATGTTGTTTAAGATATAGAAACCACGTGGGAAATGGAGACCTCGCTGGCTGTGCTGATATTCATACACAATTAACTTATTGTTTTGAAATATAAGATTAATTTTAATCAATCTCATATTCTGATCTATGATCTTTGGAATTGCACAGCTCACTGTGATGAGTGGGGAATACCTATGTATAAGTTGTTGATCTCTACTGATACAGAAACTTATTCCTAGCACTCCCCATCCAGCAGAATGTCTTCAAGGTCATTCTTGAAGAGCAGGAGACATATTGCATTGGAGGATTCACCTCAGATGGCAGATACACATCAAGAGGTTTCCTACATTTACTGGGCTAAGTAGATCTGTTTCCTCTGGAGCAGTAACCTGGTTTGTGTTTGGGAACTTCAGCTCAATTCACTCAACATCAAGCAGATTAAAAGTGAAAGCATATAGTTTAATTCTAGCACAGGCAAAGGTTCGGCTCTTGGTAATGAAGTGAGGAAGAAGATTAGAAAAGGAGGAAAAGAAACCAAAATGTAATTTGAACATCAAATTCCTTTTCCAGGTGTCATCTCAAATCCTGGAGGTACACAGGAGCCATACAAACTCAAGGCATCATTTACAGACTGAAGATACACCTTGAGTATTACCTCTTAGGGTAAGTCCTTAACGCTGGTGCACCTGGATAACTCCATTCAGCACAGCTACTCACAGCAGCAATCTGCTCCATTTCTTCTCTCTTCTCTTGTTAACAATGGCATCACCACTTACAAATCACCATTTATTAATATCGATAGCGTTAATCTCACTCATCTTTCCATCTGTTGTGGCAGATCATCAGTGGATTTCTCCTGCCTTTTGGCAGACCACAACATTTTTAGCACTGTCATGACATAAATCTTAAAAAGCACATCTCTGACAGTGTTATTCAACAACTCCATAACCTCACATGACAATTCTGGCAATGCAGAACAAAGGCTTTTGGAGAGACTGAGGTTAAAACATTGTTAAGACAGATGACAAAGCAGGCTGTTAGAGATGCTTTGTCTAAGCCTTTTCTCCCTCCTTTGGTCACTTTTAGGAGCCCACAGCATCACCTTCATCTTTCACAGACTTGGGTCCCATGGGTCAACACACTTGTCTTATGAAGTGCTTCTATCTGGAAAACATCTTCATCTTAGGGAAAGTGAAGGAACAGAAGGAAGAGCTGTAGGAAGTGATTTGCTAGATGAGCTCACAGCTCACCTCCAATGTCTTGCCCAGGTGCTTGCCTCAAGCAACCTCTCTCCAGCAACAGAGCAGTGACAAACGCTTCATAGCCAAAACCAGTTTTAATAACCTGCTTATTAAGACAAGTATCATCTAAGCCCCAACCATGTGTTACCTTCAGGAGCAGGCTGTTCTGCTGGGATGCTGGGTGTCTCCTATGTGATCATCATTGTCCTTCACCACATCCTTTGGTTTTGCTGCCTGACTTAACAGTTACATCTCTTTATCTCTCCATTCAACACTTGGGACATGGAATTTTTCTGAGTTATGGATACTGGGTATTGCAGAGGGGAGCAAAACAATTGCTGCATGTCCCTGAATTCCAACCAGTCTCTCTGGATACTGAGAGTTACACCACGCTGCCGAGCAGCAGCAGGAATGGTTCAGAGTCTGGATTTATGGGCAGCTAAGAGCCAGGCACCCTAACAGTTAGTGAGGAAAGGACTCAGTGTTAATACATCACGGAACTAAGAAACTACTTTTATAAAGGCAAGCAATAAAAAATTATTTCCATGTGGACTTTTTTCTTACTTTGGTATTCCTGAAGTCACTATCCTGAATCCCTCTGAGCTGCACAGTCCAATTTTACAGGTTTGGAAATATCCACATCATTTGTAGTGACATGAAGGGTATCACTCTCTGCTTAAAATTTCTTCTGTATGTTTGGGTATCATTTAGCTTGTAATAAATGATTACACAAAATCACTGAATCCTTAAGGATCTTAAAGAAAAACTACCTATTCCCAAATCCTACTATGGAGAGACGAATAAGCCATCTCATTTCAAGAAGGACTCCTGATAGATGAGGAAAGGCAATTCAAGCAAAGCAAACTTCAGAATCACTTGAAAAAAGGAAATAATGCTCCTTTCCTTTTGAAGAAGAAAACTTGGAGCAACTCCATTGAGATTTGTAACCAGAAAGAAACGTTCTGTTTCCTGACAAAGAACTGTGCCATGAAGACTTACCTCAGGTCTAATGTAGGCAGGGTCAGGCTGCTACTGGCTGTGTCTGATCTCCTCTCTGAATAGATCCTTTCTGACCAAGAATTCTATTAAAAGATCAGTCGAATGCTGCTTTCAGCCTGAAATCATTATCTTGTTGCAAAGGATCCAAGACCTCAAACCTGAAGATCTTTCCTTTCTTACCCATGCACGCACAGATGTGGAAGTTCTGGTACCGAAAGAAGCTTTTGTCACTGGTGGGCTCCTCACTTCATTTGAGATCATTCAGTCTTTCCTTCCCTTTGTTTCCCTAAGAATTGTCATTGCAGTGTCATCTTTATACAAGGCATGAGATGGCAGTGAGAAAGGGAAAAGGTAAACCTCATTATGGTTAACAAGCAACATCTGCACTCAGATTGAAGTGAGCAGTGACATGAAGCAGCTTAAATCTCAGCTGTTGAGCCTGCATGATGGGTATTTGGCAGCACAACAGGCACAGACCACCCTGGACACTGCTGCAAACAGCCAGTGGCACTCACTGCAGATGGGAGTGCACATTTCTGCAGGCTCTTTGGCTGACAGAGTAAAGGCAGAGCCAGTGATCTAGGGAGCAGAAGCAGGCAAAAGCACTGGGGACCCCTGCAAACACAAGTCATCATTTCACACAGACGCTTCAGAACGGCTTTGCCAGCTCCTTCAGACACTGGATCTTACTGTTTGTCTCCTTGGCTTCTATATTAAGGCACAAAGAACTGTTGTTTTTCCATCTCCCCTGTAAATTCAGTCAGTTAGTGGCTCATCTGGCAGTAGGGGTGTTGGGCTCTGTGCTGCAGGCCAGCTCCAGAGAGCCCTCAGCACCTTTATAATGACGTGGCTGGTGATGAGAGCCCCGTGTCTCCTGACGACTACATCCATGTTTGCTTTTCCATGTCCTAGGGAAGACAGAGAGAGGTAATGTAGACCCAAACATTGTGCCTCTTATATTCTAGGTATTATGTGTCATCTTAGGTAGCAAAGAGTTAAAGCTCAGTGAACACAGGGACTCCATGAAGAAGACTTTGAGATGATTGTTCCTTATTCTTACCCACCTTAAACATCCAAATTGCTTGTCAGGACTGGGGCTGGCATTGAAGCTGCCAAGGGCTGAAACAGAACCCTTAAATGTGGGAGAAGAGGAGAGAAGGGCCCTTGCTACTCCTTTGGAAGAAGCAGGAGTGCCAGAGGAAGAGGATGTTAGTCTGAAGGAAGGGTGGCACACACTGAAATGTAACCTCATATGGCAGAGAATTTATTGTGGTTTTCAACAGGAAAAGCTTCAACATTTCACAAGATACGCATTCTCTGTGAGTATTTGTAATGAGCCATAGATGTGCTTAGCACTCCACTGTCAGAAACACTGGCAGGTCTCTGCCTCAAGGAAGCTATAATTAGAGTATAGCAAGGGAAGGCGATGGATACGAGTGTATGGGAGGACAGGGATACAGCAGCAAAAGATCACGAAGAGTTTCAGCTGTTCTTTTCTACATTTCTCTTTTGGTTCACTTCAATGTGATATAATTCCAATGTAGGACCAAGAACTCATGGAACTTCTGGGTTTTCACCCCACACACTTCCTTGAGTCCCAAACTGGAACAGGAAACCGAAGCTTTGAAATTCCTCATGAAGTAAACACATGCAGGCAGGGTGAGCTGGAAGCAGCCCCACCGAGCTGCCTGCTTTTCCTCGGGGAAGCATTTCTTCCCAGCTTCACCATTGCACTCTGACACAAACAAGGGAAGAAACAGCCTAACAGTGCCAGTGTGAAAGACGCCCACAGCACAGGGAGGTCTTGAGTGTCTGAGTGTTTGTTGAAAGTCCTGTGTCAGTGGATGCTCCTGTGAAGGGTTTGTGGTGAATGGTTTCTAGCGGAAAACAGCTTAGCAGAAATCTGTCAACCAAATCCAACACTGAGACCATGGAAAAATGAGGGGATAGAACGAAAGAGAGAAAATACCAGGTATAGGGTAGGGAAGGAAATGAAGGAAGAAAGGTGACTCCAGAGCAAATGCCCCTTGAAGAGATCAAGGGAGCCAGGAGAGCTCTGCTTTTACACGGTGTATGAAGAAATTTGGTCAACCAAACCAACTTCCTTAGCAGATGAGAGAGCAAGGACCTGGAAATGAGATCCCAAAGGCAGACCCATGAGGATGGCAGTCGGTCCTGAAAGGGAATTGAAAAAAGAGCGGGGAGACACATTGCTTTAAGATTATGGCCCTTTCTTGGATGCAAAGAGAACAGTTGTGATGAATCCACTCCTCTTCTGGGAGCTGAATAGAGACCTGGGGCTGAGTTCCTGGAGGATGCCACTGGCCTGGAGACATTAACAGCTTCTGATTCCCAGCAGCATGTGTGAAAACTGAGCAGGCAGCAGATTTCCAGATCATTTCAAGTGCATTAATACAGTTCCAAAGCACACAGCTTTCCCTCAAACCCCTCATTGTGATTTGGAAGTCTCTGGCTGTGTCTTGCACATCAGTGAGTCACTCGGTATTTTCCTTCTGCCTAAGGAGCAATCTGACTATGCAGGAATGAGAAAGGAAAACAACTTTTGGTCTTGCACCTGAGAGGAAAATAACCTAGGTTAAGCACTTACTTGCTTTGCACTCACAGGAATAAGCCCCTGGGTGGCTCAGTGTCATCATTGCTGGAGAAGGGGAAAGGTGCCTGGCTCCAGATTGTGAAGACAAATACAGTCATACAAACACATCAGGTAGATTAGTAAATGTATCCTGCTGGAGAGATATTGAACCCTTCCCAAATGAGATGAAAAGAACCTGCCCTTGGAGAGTAAATACAGAATGGCTGTGAGGTACTGGGGGGAGAGAATTGCAGTTGTACAGAAATGAGAAAATACATGGAGAAAGCTGAAGCAAGGGTGTGGATAAAGGGAAGGGGTGCTTGGGCAACCCTAATGAACCCAGCCCTTTTACAGACCTGGGCTCATTCTCCTTGCACAGTGTGGTAAATCCCTTAAATCTCCATTCTTCCCCTCCCATCCCCTTGCCCTGTGGTCAGCACTGTGGAAGTTCTGGCTGCAACAGGAAAGGGCTGTTGACACAAGGACAGGAGAAGGACTTGGGAAAGTACTTAGCTCCCTGGCTCTGGATAAAGCTAATGAAGATCTTCAAAAGCACAGGGGGAAACCAATAAATCTCTGAATCAAACATATATTTGGCCACTTTTCATCTACTGATCTCCAACCACTTTTTATACACACATCAATACATTCAGTCTATGTACATGCAGGCAAGTCAAGCTAGGAACAAAGCAGCAGACAGCAGTCACAAGCCCTGGTGCTCAACCTGTGCTGTAAGGGTAAAGTTCCCAGTTTCCATATACTCCCACTCATGGAGTATATGGAAACCCGGAAAGTGGCAATGAATTACTCTCAGCAGGGTAAATTGCGTGTCTGTGAAGAAAGAATTGTGTTCTGTGCCACTCACAACACAAAGAGCACCGAGCTAAAGGCGGGCAGGTGGCTGCTTCCCTCGGAGCTGTAATTAGTATTATCTGAGCAGTGCAGAGCCCAGAGTGCAGGTGTCTCCTCTTGGCAACCAGCTGTGAACAGGCAGGATATTGGTGCTGATACTGGAGCCTTTCCCACAAAGCAGGAAACAGCAAAGTTAAGAGGAAGAGGAAAGCAGATAATGTTAAGGAGCAGCAGTTAACAATCTGATGCTACAGTGTGTTTTTGAGCGTGGAAGGTGTCAGGAACAGTGACCAACAATCAAATTTGACCTTTTAGCATCTGCTACCATTTCACATTCTTTCTCTAGCTGCTGTTTAAGAGGCTGAGAGGATGTGGTGAATGGTCCTCATGCCACCAGAAATATAATCAGCAGCTCTCCCCCTGGGAGGATGGGGTGTGCCACCACCGGCAGGATCTCTCATCAGGCCAAGCACTCTTCCTCCACTGCTGCTGCACCTGCAGAGGAAGGCACCTGTTCACAGCATCACAGCATGGACCGGTTTGGGTTGGAAGCCCATCCATTTCCAACCTCTTGCCACGGGCAGGGACACATTCCACTAGAGCAGGTTGCACCAAGTTCCATTCAACCTCTTGCCTCTCCTGCCCTAAAGACACCAGAGCACCCTTTCTTACCTGGCCCGCCAAAGATCCTATCTCCTGGCAGTGCCCCATCTCTGCTAAGTTTTACTGCCATTAAGCTGAATTCAAACTACCTCTTACAGACCTCAGTGGTGCCTACATTAAAGAGAACAAATGTGCTTCAGACTACACAACAAAGGAAAAACGCAGGAGATCTTTTCAGGGGGCATATATCTGCCTTCCTCAGTGAGCTTTCTGCCCTTCTCTGCTGAGGGAGAGAAGATCTGGTCCTATAGAACAACTGGAGATCTGCACCCATCAGTGCAGCAGTGGGGCTTCTCTGCACCACCAGAAACTCTCTTTAAAACAGTGACTGCAAAATGGCTTTGCAGAGGCAGGAAGAATCAGAGAATACCATGTTAGTGTCTCAGATAAAAGTGAACAGATCAAACACGACGATATCCTGCACATCTCATACTGCCAAGCTGGGTTCCTGGTTTGTGCTGCTGGAGTAAACAAGCTCAGTATAAAAGGCCCATTCTGATACCATGCTGGTTTGCCCTACAACAAAGTGCTTGAAGATGAACCAAAAGGCTTTTAAATAACCTCTCAATGTGTCTGCAGTGTTTGTGTCTTGCTGCTGCTAACATCTAAAGCAGCTCAGGGAGTTATTCTCCTTCCTCTGAAACTGTTGCTGCCAGTTGCCCTTACTGCCCTGTGGATTTAAAGCAGGAATCCTACTAATGGCCAGTTTGCAACGAGACTCACTGCGATTAGTTACTTTCCTTAGGACCTTTGGAACACCTTTCATAGGCTTAAACTTCTGCCTCTTCCCACTGAGCAATAACTTGCTAGTACCTGACTGAAGAAAAATGCTTTTCATACAGGATCAGACTTCAGGGCCCTGCAGAGCAGAAGTCTCTGTCCTGTGAACTATCCACATGCAGAATTCCCACCAACTACAGCAAGCAGCACTCCAAGACCAGACTCCAGGATTAACTGGCATCAGCCACAACAGAACTCTTCATAGTAATGAGAATATTGTACTAAGCTATCCTGGGGATGGAAAACAAGCTCTGCAGACTCCATTCTTGGAACTTGAATACAAGTAACCTCATAGAGCTTCCTACCCTCCTTCTTCTATGTTATTTCCATTCATCAGAAGCAAGTGGGAATGTAGACATCGGTTTAGGTACTGTTTCTACATGTTCCTGCAATCATCTCATAGTGGCTTTCCACAGTGAGCTCTCTGCATCAGAAACCTGCTTATTCTGGATATGATCCTAAACATTCCCAGAGCTCCACAGCATTCACCTCCATGAGCAATGACAATAGTGTTCAAGGAACCAGTGAGTAGAAAGTCACAGTAAGCCTCTTTTTTACTAGATGGGATTGAGTTATCTGATGGATTCAGTGGTTGCCATCATGCTGATTCACTCACAGCTTCCAGTTAAGAGTTCCAGTTATACTGGCTCAGGCTTACTCTTTCCATGTGCTCCTAGCATCCTTTAGATGCAAAAAGGGAGCCAGGATACGCCTTTCCTCACAGGCAGCATTGCAAAGACAGTGAATACCAACTATGAGCCCAACCAGAGATGCATCACAACACTAACTTCAACTCCTTGCCCCACACCATCCTCTTCTGAGATGGATGAGCATGTCCTGATTCAGCTTGCGCTGTGTCCAAGCTGCAATGCCCTCAGCCAGTTGCTGGAGCAGGTCTGGTCCCATTCAGATCTTCTTTATGCAAGTGGTCAAGCTTGTGTTGTTTAGCATTCATGCTGCACTGTACATGGCTAATAACAGATGGGTCTTATTAGCCATCCAGAAGCTCTGTAGCTCATATTCCCTGCCTTGATACTTGTTAAAATCATTAATTCTAACTTTATGCAATCACAACCCCCTATGGTCACACTGAAAAAAAGAGATCTAGGAATGCAGATCCTGAAAGAAAGTGATTTTTGACTGGCATATTGTAATGAAGGTATCATTACCGTGGCCAGTGATTGGTATCATTCTGGTGGAGCAAAAGGAGCAGCTCTTCTGCTGCCTTTCATTCCTGCTGCCAGGATTCTGCAATCCTATCTCGATAATGTCTATTTGCTGGTGGCATTAACACTGTTGAAAATGGCCACTCTGAACCCTTACACCACCCTGTATTTAGCTGAGTTCTTCAAGGGTGCAGCAATGAGAGCAAAATATGTATTACTGCTGATCAGAGAAGGTGACATGCCTGGATTATGACTGTCATTCCATGCTTCAGGCTTCAGCATGTGCTTCTCTTTGTAAGCCAGCTCTTGCAAAGCAGAGAGGTCACCGGTTATTATAGGCAAAGCACTGGCTGTTTCAGTTCAAGCCCAAACCTCTACATGCTGCACCATCAGGCCTGAATAGACACTGTCCTAGCACAACCTGGACTGTCTGCTTTCCCAGAACAGGCTCCCAAAATATCATACATCCACACTCTATGGGTAAAAGAGTTTCATTGAAAAGGCAAATGTCACACAAATTACACATGCTTCAGAACCTGAATGCAACTAATGATCTCACATACAGAATCCCAGACTGGTTTGGGTTGGAAGCGACCTTAAAGCCTATCACACATTCACCAATAAGGATGACATTTACAGCAGCTTGCTCCCAGCTGCTCTCCTTCCTCAGCTCCCCAGGCATGCCCATGGGAAGGGCTGTGGACCAGTGCTGTTGTTCTAGTATGCTCTGATGGGAGGAGGTTTCTAGCACCTTCCAGCCTGCAGCAGTGTGCAGACACCCCCAAGCCCCAGGGTCACCAGGAGGGAGCTGCGTTATCTGACATGCGTGATTAGGAATCAAGACTCTCTGTGGATCACTGTATCCCCTCCTCTTACTCACACAATACAGTCTCTAAGGAGTTAACGGAGTATCTGCATTCTTCTTCTCAGATGACAGGGTATAAAACACTTGCCTTGCCATGCAGCAACTCCATTTCTGCACTAAAAATCCCCAAGCAACACCTTCAGCATACCACAGGAAGACAGACAGAAGCGGATGTTGCAAGTTTACTCGTTTCTTGGGTACCATATGCTATTCAGTAATATTTTGGGCTTCTCAAGAAAGCGTTGGTTTTCTACTTGTTTAACGTGTGTGAGGAAGTGTCTACCACCACCAAAAAACGTTACTCCATTGAGCTGGAAGCAACAGGTCCAAGTATTCCTGGAGCATAAACATTTTGGTCTAGATGGGGTACTATAGCACTTGTTCTATTCCCCTGGGATGCAACAGGCACCCAACACCCAGCTCTGCAGCTGAGTGATGGCACAAAGACACTGCAAGAAAACCTGATGAATTAAATCCCATGATGACCACATCATTTTCCATCAGGTTGGGTCCGATTCCAGCCATCATCACACATAAGACAAAGTGACAAGTTGTGCCGCAGCCTAATGCAGGGTAACAATAACACAAACCTCCCTGTTCCACATTTCAGGAAGCTGCTTCTTGGAAGGGTGAGTGGAGGAGGGTGGCAGTTAGAGAGTGAACACACTCACCATGGGCTCAGCGTTCAGCTGTCAAGGGGTTGGGACCGGATGAGCTTTAAGGTCACTTCCAACCCAAACCAGTCTGTGGTGCTGTGATTCCTCAAGCTAAAGGAGGAAGCCCAGTGTTTGCTCTTATTTAGCTGTAGTCACCTTTCCTAATATGAGAAGTACCAGTTCACCTTCACAGGTGATGGGAAACTGTGTGGTTTTGAAGAGGGCTCTTTGAAACCTTCCAAACTGATTTGTTAAACACCAACAATTAACGCCCAAACATGACAAACTGGTGCCTACAGTTTAGATCTGGATTCCTAGTTTAAAAGGGAGACTTCAGAGTCTTTTCTCATCTTTGAAATACCCACATACAGTTATGCTGATACTCTCATGCAAACAGTCTATGCAGGTAACACACTGGTTTGGAGCACAATAAGCAGTTACGTTTCAGCAAAAACTCTGGGAAGACTCTTGTTGTGTGGTGCAAAGAGTCCCCATTTTTAATTAAACATTCTCTCTGCACCAGTGATTCAGACACACACAGCTCCACAGTCCCTTATGATTTTCTGATTTTCAGCTAATAAGCCAGACAGCACATCCCATGGCTGAGGAAGCTTTTGTAGCCAGAGTAAACCTGAGAGCCAACAGTGAACTAGCACAGTATCAAGGTGTAATGGATGTTCTTGCAGCATCACCAGAATCTTGTGACTCTAATGGCAAGTGTCATATCCTGTACTACCCCAACTCCCTGAATTAGAATGACATTTTAATGGTTTTAAAACAAATCTCCAAACCACAAACTAAGCATGAAATAAAGACTTGGAGGGCATCAAAAAGATACAGGTGTATTTAAGGTGGCCTCAAGGTCTGTGACAGGCTGGTGGTAGAGCCGCTGGAATGAGGTAAGCAGAAAGAAGGTTGTTTTCAGGTAGGTCGATGTCATTCCCACCTTATGTGAAGTGTAGGGAAACAAAAGTGAATACTTTAATTATCTCCCTGCCTAGAGCAGGAGAGCAAGACAGCATCTAGATGGCAACACTAGAGGGAGCAAAGACAAGAAAGAGATGAAGAGGAATGAAGGCAGGAGAGGAAGAGCCACACCAGCGTCTGAGATAGCTCTGAAAAGAGAGGAAGGAAAAGGAAGGGTTTGTGTTTCTTGTGCCTCGAGCATTGTATCAAATTTACTGAGCATAGAAGCAAAAGGATGGTCCCTTCTAAGTGTGTCCAGCAGGAAGGGAGCAGCTGGATTCTCATCTTGCATAAGTTCAGGATTCAGGTTCTTCAGGTCACACTGAGTCCTCACTCACAGCCAGGTAAGCACGTTATTGAGGATGGCTTTGCCCAGGGAAAGGCAGGATCCAGCTCATTCTCACGGTGCAGCACTTGAAGGCAAGTGGGAACAGCAGAAAGCACCAACACATTTGCTGTTGCTTAGCAAGCCACACACACCTGAGCCCTGCCCAGAGGAGAGATCCATCCTACCTGGTTCTTCTCCTTCAGTTTTGTTCTAGAAGTTCCTTCAGCCACACAAGCTAGTTCCAGGCTTTCTCCGGTCAAAACACAAACAGCTGTAGAGCCCAAATCATGCTTCTCTTTAAAGAATCACAGCTGCTCTTTCCATAGTTGAATGCTCTCCCTTTAAGAAGTTATCAGAAGTTATTAGCACTTCAGGAGTCATTTCTCAGCTTTGTGCTTTTATCCTCTGCTTCCCCAAAAGTCACTTCCCACTGAGCTGCTTCAGAACTTATTTGGTAGTGAATTTGTCTGGACATCATTAAAAGCATTAAGGCTCCAGGCAATGAGACTGTGCCAATTACTGTGTCAAGCGATTCAATTTGAGGGGGGCAGTAGGAAGCAGGAGTTTAAACTGCTTAAAGGCTCTTGACAATGAGAAGGAGGAAGAGAACCAGCTCTGCTCTGAAAGCCTGCCCATGGCGGTTCACAGAGATGTACTCCTGGAGCACTGATGTGGATTTACACGGATCATTTATACACGGCACTCAGTAGATGCTGAGGCATGAGCTGTGCGCGTGAAATACCAGCTTAAAGCAGCTCTGTCATGATGAAGCCTGAGACAGCTTCTAATGAAACTTAAACCCATTGCAACATAAGGCTGGGAAAACAGCTTCCCTTGAAGTACAGGATCCGCATTCCAGAACGCTCTGGTTTCTTAAGGAATTTATCAGTGCCACTTACTGTTTCAAAACACCAGGTATCCAGCATTGCCTATTCCAGGGATGTACTCCTGGCATTTAACAGGTAAAGCCTTTGGAAAGGCTTTACTCCAGTCTTAGCTATTACATTGATACATTATTTATAAGTGTGTATATATATATATACCCTTATTATTACTATTACTGCTAATAATAATTATGTCATATACTACATATTAACAGCCCTCTGGTGGTTATACCTATACCCTTTCAGGCAGGTGACACATCCAGCAGCCAGCTGCGTCCTTTTGTGGTGATCTTAACCTGAATTCCTAACTTTCCGTAGGCTCCTTTAGCTGGTACCAATTCCACCTTTAGTGGAACCGTGCAGCTTGGTGATATTAAAGTCAGCAAAACTCCCCAGCATAGACTCATTTTCCAGGTTTAAAATGCATGCACTAGGGAATCCTCCTAAGGTCAGCCCTATCCAAGCACCACTTTGCTGAGATAGGATTAGAGCCTCCCTTGCTGGCAAAGAGCTCCAAGGCAAATGAAATGCACCAGGAAAGCTGTACTTTGTACAAATACAATAAAACTCTCTGCTGGAGGAAAATACGCACCACAGGAAGATGAGATTTGCTGACACATGGACTTTGGCATCATCGCTCATCTCCTGTTCTTGAATGTCACAGTTATCAGAACTTTACTGCACCGCTTTGACTTCAGCTGCATCAGTGAAAACATTGGGTTTTCCAGCACAAACACAACTGCCTCAAGAGTTTGTACCAGCAAAATTCAAAGCATAAGAAAGCACACCACAGAGCAACAGGGTACATAAATACCACTTCGAGTTAGCCACACGTAGCAGCGATACAAAAGACACGGGCAGGTTTTGAGCGGGGAGGTCAGGTATCCAGCAAAGACAGGAGCAGCGGGTGTGTGGAACAGGAGGAACAAAGACTGCAGAATAAAACTGCAAGGGGAAATGCTGGGGTCTGTAACGCAGATATAGGGATAGATGCAGAAAGGAGCCAACAGAGCTGTTCACGAGTTAACACCATTACACAGGTGGGAAGTTACTTTGCCCCCACCAAGGCTGAGGTGAATACACAGAGTGAGATGCCCAAACGCACAAACTCAAGGGATTCAAACCTCTCGTGGTCTTTCTCAAGGAGTTAAGCAAGAAGCCTTTTTTTTTGTGCAAAGATGATGAGATTAAGAGAAACTAATCAGTTTTCATTTACACTCATGGAACTATGAATAAGAGAAACAGAACTACTTTAAGATGACAGTTTCCTTACTTAAAGAGATGTCTTCAAATTCCATTTGTTTCTAAGTAAATGAGCAAACTCCACAAGTTCCTACTTACCTGACCTGCTCCCTGCAGTCAAACACACGCCTGCTCACTTGAATGATTAAACCCAGTGTTGGTGATTTGTCCTTATGGAGCATGGGCCTACACAGCTATCAGAGGGTGGGAGCTGCATTCTGCTGTGGCCCAGAGATGATGAACAGAGCAGTTAACCCAATTCTGATCATGGCAGGTCTCCTGCTGGCAACACCTGGGCTCAGTTTGCCTCCCAGGCCCCACACTGCACTGCTGCTGGTGACTACAAAGAACCCCAACTTTCTACTTAGGGAGTGAGAAAACCGGGAAGAGAAGCAACTGAGAAACCACAACCATGGAGCCCCACCAAGTTACTGTTAGGATCACACACAGACCAGAGCCACAAAACACCTCAGAGCTAATGTTTACACTTTGCTCCATAAAATCCAGCGGGGAAAACAGTGGGAGGAATCTAGCAGACCCAGAAAGATGACATTTGTGTAAATATCTGCCTCCAACCACTCAGTTCCTAACCCCGCAGGATTTCAAAGTCCATAACTTCTTTTAGCACACCAGCTGCTTCTCCTTCAGAAGCGGTGACAGCAGAAGTGCGAAAATGACAGGACTTGGACACAAACCAGGTTTATTTAAAAACATTTCTATATATTACACATAATATTCCAAGCTAAAAGAACATTACGGACAATGCTAAGTCAAGCATTCAGACCCCAGAAGCCAGATCCCCTATGCAAGCTTGATGTGAATCTCTCTTATGCTGTGTGCTACTGACTTCGCTCACACAATCACGTGCTATTGCTCCTGCAGGACCCTCACTCAGTGGATAGGCTGGATGGCTCTCAGTTGATGAGCAGCTACTCAGCCTTTGTTTTCTTCTTCTTGTTTAGCGTGCAGCTCAATGCTGATGGCTTGCCTCCATAGGGGGTTCCTCAGAAACAGCTGAACCCTTGGTGAGCGCTTTATTACACACCATTTCTTCTCTGGTTAGTTTAACCCACTTGACTTCACCAAACTCAGACTCTGCTCTGAGCACATATGATTAATGTATCCACAGCTTTTCTAAGGTTCACATTAGCAATACATTTTTAGAAACTCACTCTCCCAACACTTCCATTTTCTCTAACCTGGTGAAAAATTAATTATAAAGTTTGTGTGTAATTAAAGTATTCCTTAATTTGGAATCTCCCATTCAGAAAATGAGAGCATGCTTCTGTAGAGTGCTTGGCATTATATGGTGCTTTAAACACTGAGAACTCAGGTCCAGCTGCAGCTCTAAGTACATGGCGCTGCTGCAGATCAGGTATTGCTTCAAACTGAGCATCCAGAAAATGAGGAACATGCAGTTAATGAACACTTCAAAAAAGGCTTCCTTTGCAGCAACGTGACCTTAGAATCTCAGAAGATAGACACTGAATCACGTTTTCCTAGGCCACCTGTAGCTGAGTTAACAGTGAGGCCTACTGATGTGTTTATCAAACAGAAGCAGCAATGAAATGCACTCGGGTCCACAGACCCAAAAGATTCAAGAACAAGAAGAAAGAGGGAAGACAAAGAGAAGCACCCACAGTTACCAGGATAAGGGGACTTGCCACTCTCCTTCCACTAAAACCAGTGTTAGACATACTCTTGTACATCAGCGACCCTGTTGAGACCACCTCCTTTCTTCCTGCACTCCGTTCAGAGCCTGTTGCTTATTTCCTTCAGCACTCCCTCTTTTCCATCACTGCCAAACTGTCTCTGCCCCAGCCCTGTCTTCACATCTGATTCTTCATCCTATATTCCCATTTTCCTCACCAGGCACCACCAGTGTCCACGTTCATGTTCTAGTCTCTGCAGTCACTCCCCTGTTAGACGCTGAACCCAGCTTCTTCTCTTTTCCAATAGTCACATCCCAGACCTCAGCACTCACAGAAGAGCCCAACTCCATTGTCTCCTGTCTGGGCTTCCAGGTATCTCCAAGGGAAGGGAAGCAGCTGAAGCTGTTTCCCTACTGAAAGAAAATGAGAGGTCCTGTTCACCTTGAGTCTGCCACCTGTGGAGAAGAGCTCCTTGTACTCTGGAAGCTGCTCTATTTCCATTTTAGATGAAAATCGGAGGTGGGAGGACAGGAGCCCAAACACAAAGCACAGGAAGGTACATGTAGCACAGGAAAGTGCCCTCATAAGGGTACACAACGTAGAATCCCAGACTGCTTTGGTTTGGAAGGGACCTCAAAGCTCACCCAGCTCCAACCTCCTGCCATGAGCAGGGATGCCTTCCATAGAGCAGGTTCTTCCAAGCCCCATCCAACCTGGCCTTGAGCACTGCCAGGGATGGAGCAGCCACAGCTTCTCTGGGCACCCTGTGCCAGTGCCTCAGCACCATCACAGGGAAGAGCTTCTGCCTAAGAGCTCATCTCAGTCTCCCCTCTGGCAGATTAAAACCATTCCCCCTTGGCCTGTCCCTACAGGCCCTTGTCCGAAGCCCCTCTCCAGCTCTCATCAGCTCCTTTAGGTCATAGAAGACTATTCCAAGATCTCCCATCTACTTCATGAATGGGAGAGACTGTCAGAGGCACGATGATGTTTAAATTTAATCAGCGCTGGACATGAGGCAGGAGAGGCAACAAAAGAAAATCCAAGGAATGACAAGATTAGTGCTGGCAGAAATCTATTCTGGGCTTACTTGAGGTCACTGTAAAGAACATGTCAGCTTCTCTAATAGCCCTGACCTTTGCAGGGCAGCAGCGTAAAATGAGATGTACCTGTGCTGCGTGCTTTAGAATGCTCTTACTGGAGTTTACATTTCCAGAATGCTCATTGTTTGATTCAAGACAGTTTGATGAGGTTTTTGAGCTGATAAAAGACATACGCTAGCTCTTTAGCCACTTGTGCTAGGACCAGGCAGTTATGTAGACAGACACAGGAGGAGTTGATCTCAGTGGAAAAATCTCGATTCCTATTACTGTTCTGAACCAGGATTTATTCCTCACCCATCAGACATGAAACCAGAACTGCTTCACAGGAAGAAGAAGTTCGTATCCAAGATCAAACATGTTGTCTGTGTAGCCCAGGACGCTGACACTGGTCAGTCCCAGATGCTTTTAAATAAAGACATTTTTAAATTATTCTATACTCAGAGTGAAAAAGGAATACACGAAATGTGCCCAAAAGGGCATTTCCTTTTTGCACGTGCAAGCAGTGCATGTCTCACAGCTGCAGGTTCATAACGATGGATGATTCCCACATGAACACTGACACCTTTACAGAAATCCTTCAAGGCTTTCAACCTGCACACTTGCAGAAATGAATCCTACAGGATCACACTGTGCTGTGTACGGCAGCAGTTCCTTCCATTAATATTAGCTGGGATGCCTATCAACTTCACTAAATTCCTCTTTACTCTCAAAAAAATAGCAGAGATTGATTCAGAATTCCTAACAATTCCTCAGTTTTACTTCTTTTGTATACTCCAACCACCGCTGCTCTTGCCTGCCTTCCTTCTGGAATAAAGAACTTGGGGGCTGACAGTGTTCTTCAGGAGCCATCTCACAGATCCCCATGCATAGTGAGAGTGGAACACTCAGATTTCCCACTGATGATGCCTCTGAAGTCTCACAACTCATTCCATGTTTTATGATCAAGCTGCATTCTGTTAGTCAGTGATACTGATAGATGTATCAGGGAAAGCCATTCCTACACTGTGCACTCATCCAGGAACAGACAGTTAACTGAGGGGTTTATTAACTCAATTTTATCTCTCCTAACAAGATCAAACCTTCTGGTTAGGATTGAAGAGAACACCACCACCACACAAGGACTGAAACCTTCTGCATAATGAGATTTTGTTTCATTATGTTTGGCTATCAATTTTGCTCTTCCCCTGCAGTCAATATTTGTAACTTTATCAAATGAAGGGGAATTTGATGGTTTGGCCTTGCTGAGGAACTTTGCTTTTTGAATGCATGCCTGCTCAGGTCTAAATGAGGAAAGCTATATTCCCCTTCTCAGTGCACCAAGACGGTGGCCCATGAGACATAATGGACTGGTTTCAACCTCTACACCATAAGACAAGCACCTTGACAACACCACAACCACTGAAGGTAGGAGAAAACACTACCCTGAAAGTAATATCTCTGCATCACACTGCTATGCTATAGCGGTAGCTGGCGTGCTTTCATTTGTCACTGGTTGTAGTTTAAATTTCTAAGGGAAAGGACAATCTGGAAGCATGAAAAATTACTAATTATCACATTTAAAATAGAAGCAGCAACGGAAATGTCAACAATGTGACTGGGACATCAGAGGTTTCTGCAGTGATGGATAAGGAACATTTCACTGCAGACTGGGAGAGGCACTTTGGGCCATTTTTCAAAGCTTGAAGAACTTCTCAAGGAGTTCCAATGTTCATTTTTCTTCCAAGCCCTTCAATTACCGCCAGAACATGCTGTGGTCTTTCTAATGGCTCCCATGAACTTGGAATAGCATTCTTTGTCAGGAGGTCATAAGCACAAAGATACTTTGGTCTAAGTTCTAGGGAAAGCAATGCAGTTGGGCATTTGTACGCCAGTGCTGACTGGGAGATGTGGGCTTAGCCGTGGTATCAAGTATACCCAAAGCATTGATTTTCTGGGAAGTGTGAGTTTTCCTGGAGGAGACAGAGCTGTACCTTATAAATACGGTTCCTGTAGTTGGTCAACAGTTCTCTTACACAGCCATAACCTTCAAAGTGCCTGATAAAAGTTTCTGTCCGGTGACAAGCCTTGAAATAGAAAAGATGCAGGAAGTGGCAAATGTGATAGTGTGAGAGCTCGCAGGGTATTAGTCATGCTGGATTATGCACAAGTATTTGGAAAAAAGATTCAATTTAGCATAAAAATATATTAGAACATTTTCAGACGTTTCCTTATTGGTTTAACTTATGAGTTCACAGGCAAAATGTTGGGGAGAGTTAAATATAAATGGCGGAAGAACTACCCTTGCACTACTGAAAACTGGTAGAAGTTTGTATTGCAGGTCTTTGCATATGCAAAAGTATGCACATATATAAATATGTATGGATGCACACATTATATATAGCTTTTTCAGTTGACATACTTCACTAAGAAGCTGACATAAGATTCTTCAGTAAAAATTTGTGTCTAAAAAGAAATATAAAAGGAAGTTTTATGAAATCCAGAAGACAGAAAACTTCAGTCAGTCAGAAACAAAGAACTTGGGGGTGAAAAAGTAAGTAAAGGGTAACCAGACCTGCAAAAGCCTTTGCTAAGCTTTGATATCTTCTCTTCCATTGCTAGCTGGCAACACAGAGAAATAAAACCAAAGAAGATATCTCACAGAGCAACAGATGGCACCTCTGTTGAAAACCAGGCCTCTGAGCACTTGAAATGGAAGTTACACATCAAGGTAATAAAAGCCAGGTTCTCATCAAGACTAGCTGAGAAACACACCATTTTTGAGTTCAAAGCACAGGGACAGGTTCCAGCTGTGTTTGCAGCGTACCTGTATTGTAGTAGAGATGTACAGTGGAGGTTTTCCACTCCATTGATTTGCCTTACAAAACAACCAAATGCAATTGCAAATCATCACCCCTCCAGCTCCTCCTGCCCTCCCCTGACTCCTTCAGGAGACCCCCAGGAAGCAGGGAGCATGGAACAAGCACCAGTCACCCCTGGGCATCTCAGGCTGGGGAAATGAAAGCAAGAAGCAGGAGGATACCCTCCACAAATAATCTGCAGAAAAGGGCACTGCACACCAAAGGACTCAGAGCTCCTTACACATTCTGATCTACACCAGCATGAAGGTACTTTTCTTGATGCGATACCCTGGCTGATGGCATCTCTAATGCAAAGGCAGTCCATTAAGAAGATGCCAAGAATCAACATTTTGTCTGTTTCAGCTTTTAACTACCAAAGCTGGTTGATTTTGCTCAAGCTGAAGAATGGACAAGTCACTCTGTAGGCAAGTACAACTTGTTTGATGACTGCTTTGAGTCATTTTTGAGCGCACAGCAGATGAGCTCTCCTGTAGCTTTGTACTAACCAGACACATCGGGCTTCTTAGCTTTGTTGTGGGAATCCACTTGGTCACTGACTTCCCCTTCATCTGTCATGTTTTAGGATGGAGCTTCTTTTGGGCAGGATGCCTCTGTAACCAAAGGACCAAACAGCCTACTTTTCAAAGCTGATTTCTTTTTAAAAGCATGGACATGGGGAAGGTGGCAGAAGGTGGGATGTGACTTCAAAGCAGATGGAAATGCAGAAGAACAGTTGCTTAACACCTATAAAAGTCAGGCCCACTCCTCCACAAGTTGTGTATGTGTTTAGACATCCGCTTTTTGAGGCTTGGCCTCTCAATAAGCTAAATCCATCACAGGTTTTTGGTAACGCACAGTTGATTAACCAAACAAAGATATGAAAAGCCAAAAGGATCCTGCTGCAGTCCTGGCAGCAATCAGCTCTTCAGCACTTAGGGACAGCTTCAGTATTACCCATGTTCCTGGTGGGAGTTCTGCCGTCTACTAATGAATGAAAGACAGAGATTAGAACAGGGTGCTGTACAAACTTGATTCCACAATGATCTGTAACCTGGTGGGACAATCAGGGATGAGCCCCTGCCTTGTCTGAGAGATGCAAATTCAAGACTGGAGTCACAGGCTCTTCCAACCTAGACCACCTTATGCTGCCATGTGTAACTTTTGGAAAGGTTCTGTAGTATCTATTTCTGGGGGACTGAATGGACACAATGCAGCAGGATAGAGACAGACAGCTTTTCAGAAGTGTTTAAAGACATTCAAAAAGCCGGTAGAAGTGCCAAGCTGAAGCCAGCAAGAATGTGCTCAGAAGCACTTGGAATCTGAAAGCATTTCTTTAACAATCTATTTCTTCCTCAATTAGGAAAACTCACCTGATAAAAGGAGCAAGAAATTACCCTGCTTAATGATACAGATAAGGGAGGAAACCAGAAGCATTTAATTCCCACAGGCAACCCTTGCCTTTGTCTCAGCCTGCTTTTCATGCCCGGATTATGCTAACACTATTAATCTTTGTCTGTGACTAAGTCCCGGGTTTTGTGTTAGTGACCTGATTCTGCACTATCAAGCTCCTCCCAGATTGGTGGAGCTCCCCATGTGATCTCTTCTTCCCCCTAAATAAAGTTGAAGAATTTGGCTGGGATCAGTGAGTGCTGCTGGGGTGGCGGGTGCGTGGAGCAATTCCACCTCCCTGCATCTGCAGCACCAACAACGCGCCTGTTCAGCACTATCTGCCTCCGGTTTGAAGACCTAGCAGGGGACGAGACTGGCCAGATCGCAAGGTCTGGAGCTACCTCTGTGGTGAGGCTACAGCACGGGCTTCCAGCTTGCCACCCCCTTCCGAAAGTAGCCCAGCGAGTGTTGGAAGATGTGGCCGGAGGAGGTGAGTGCTGCATGGCTATGATGAATCCTTTGTGTGGTACCGAAGGCTCCCTAAGAAACAAAGTGGAGGCGCGAGGGGGGCAGCGGTCGCGATTTTCCAAATGGACGCAGGGAAAAGAGTCCTTCCCTTTCCCGTTAGAGCAGGGTACGTGTGCCCCTTTCAGAGGGAAGCTGCCCAAGGAGCTTGATCTCCCAACACAGTTCGTTTTCCTGGCGAGGGGTGCAGAGTGCAGCAGCAAAAAGCCCAAGCACCGCTAAGCGCCTGCTGCAGACGCGCTGCCGGTCCGGCGGGTGCCTCACCGAGCAAGGGCTGCTCTTGCTGGGCTGCATCCTGCTGGGCTGCATCATGCTCCAGCCTCCGCAGCCTCCCAGCCAGGGCACCACGGCGCGGTGCGGTACCCAGCACACGCGGCTGGCACGGCACAGCCCTGCGCGGCACCAGCGCGCTGGCACGATACAGCACGGAGCGGAGCAGAGCAGCACCCAGGGCTGCACTGCTCACCCCGCTGCCCCCCAGCCTTGCCCGGGGACACTCGTGGCCCCCGCGCTGGGGCTCATCCAGCTCTAGTCAGAGGTGTGACCGTGCTCCCCTGGGTACCAGCAGCTTTCTATGCACGCATCCACCCACCCTTCACAGAGATGCATGTAACATCCTCTTATAGCACCAAGGTGTGCAAAGCACCCCTGTGAACACACCCTCCTTTGCTCACCCAACGTGCATCTTCCTCTCTATCCCGACCAGGGCCGCAGGGACCCCTCGCCCTTTGCCATTCCGCATGCACCCACTTCTCCACACACACACAAGCCTTGTCTCACTACCTACGCATGCAAGCTGAGCCCCTCAACCCCCAAAAGGCGATGGTGGCATGCCCCTCAGCCCCTGCCAGCCATAGATAAAGCAATGCACAGGCACCTGCCACGAACCCACTGCTCTCAGACACATTAACTGACCTCAAAGGCAGTTATTTCATGTAACTTTTCCCATCTGAAACGTGATTTGGAGCTAAAAGGAAAGTCAACACTGACCAGAAAGCACTGAATCCTTAAAATCTTTATTCCCTTCTTCCCTCTTGCCTACTCCTTTAGCCACAGTGCACACCAGCTCTACCCACCCCACGGACATGCTACCTGGGCTTTCAGACCAGAGAGGAGGGCAGTGAGGAGGAACAAGGTGCTTTCTGCTTACCTACAGCCCCCAAATTACACAGAGCCTGTCCCCAGCCCATGCTGTGGGAAAAGAAACGTGCTCTTATTCCATAAATGGCACAAAATAGCTGCATTTGAAGTGACATTCATCACTCCCCCTCAGCCCCCTGCTCCCTCCCACCCTTTAACAACTTATTTTCCTTGCACAGTTTTAAAGGTGAATATCAGTATGGAATATATTGTAGTCCTGGGCTGTAACTACTCATCACCAATAGGCACACTGGCTAGAAGGAGAAGAGTTTTCTTTTCAAATGAGTTGGATGAAGACCTGAATGTTCAAAACAGTCTTTTGCTCTTTGGCACATTTAAAGACAAAATGTTACCGCTGCGGGAGTTTCAATCCTGGCAGATTTTAGATCCAAGAGACAGGCTGCAAACACCCCATTTGTAATTCCTTTCCTTGCTAGCAGGAGGGAGGGAATAAAAAAGGAGAGAGATGAGAAGAAGGAGGGGGATACGAAACAGATCTCATTTGTTCATCTCCCTTTCACAACCATTTGGCCCAGAGTCACACTCCTTCACCCATAAAGTACAAGAGAATTGAATGGAAAGGCCATGGATTGCCTTCAGATCTTATTTTATGAAGGTTCTTACGTCTTTTTGGTTTGTTCACTTGAATTCAGCTCTGAACAGCTTTCAGGTTTCATATACCTTGTAACTCCAGAGAACAATTAAACATCCACTTGTACCTGGACTCCGACGTACGTGTTCTGACTCCAAAGAAGCCAGTACCACAGAGGAGTAGGATAGATTGATCACAGAAATAGGCAAATTGGGAAGGGGGGAATACAAATCACTGAGCAAGTTGAAGAAACATTTAAAATACAGAGTAATGACAGAATTGAGAGGCTGCCTCTGTAATCACCGCTGATTTGAAAGGTGTGTGGGAAGAGCAGAGAATGTTGTGCAAAAGAAATGAGTAGGAACTGAATTAGCAAAAAGTTGAGCTCGAAAGACAACTCTGAAGGGAAAAAAAGACTCCCCATTCTATAGGGTACATTTTTTAGCTGATGATATAAGACTGTGCCTTTAGCAGGAAAATACACTCTCCAAAATAAGGAATAGTTTGTGCTGTTGTGAGATAGACAACCTCGACATAGCTTTCAAAATGCAGTAAAGCCTATTTGGAAGTGACGAGCACAAAGGAACAGACACGTTCAACTGTTCAGAAAACAGCACTTCGATACAGCGCTGTTTCCCAAATTTAAAAGGGAAAAAGATTCTAACCCTTCCCTAGGTATGAGCACTGAAAGGAGTAACACTCGATGTCTCTTCCTGACACATTTATTGCAGCATGGCTCAGCCTGTCAGCATGCCTATAGGGAGTATTTAATGTACAGTTTCAAAGCTACCCTTAAAATTTCATACAAGGATTGCATTGATCAGCATGATAAATTTCCCTCTCACCACCACACAGACAAGGTCTAAAATACCTACCTCAAGTAGAGTTTAGAAACACTGTTTTAGGGAGGAAATTCACCAAGTGCTTAGTCTGTAACATGACTTACACGTAGTTTGCTCCTGATAACAGACACCATCATCTTCCCTAAGGATTCGGGCTCTATGCAGACAAAAGAAAGCATTTGCCAAAGCATGCAGTTACAAGAAGGCTGTAATCACACCTAAAAAAGCTGCTGGTGTTTATCAAATCACAGTTATACTAAATTAACATGTTCTACTATCATGAGAAGTCACCAATAAAATCAGCAGGATGAACATGAACTTCAGAGAGTCTAAATCTCCAACGCAACAGGCCTGGTGCTTCAATTGCTCCACACTTCAGGCATTACTTAAGTAAAATTAAAATCTTATACCCCAGAATTAGCTCTGTGAGGGTTCTCTATCAACTAAATGTCCAGGGAAACAGCATGTTACACTTATGATCCATGCCCACACGAGCCTGAGCAGTGACACACTGCAACTTCCATCTGCGTCAACAGGAGCTGGTTTGCTCAGCACCTTCCTATGAAGAGGAAAGATGGCACCAGGTTCTGCTCAGAAATTACCTTTGTCATACACAGGCTGTACCTTCAAGTTAGCCAAGCCCACTGCAGCTTCAAGGAAAAGCAGATCCCACTGGATATTGTTCCTTTTATAGGAACTTTCTGTCAGTTTATGGATCTGACCAATGCTGGAATGAGTTATTACAAGTGCTTTTAAAACTCACTTTTTTTCTCTTCTGGCATAAGGAAAGACAAAACCTCAGGTCTAGTGAAGACAGAACAAGCTGAACAATGCTAAAAGCAGTTTTCTTGTGCACTGGCATAAAAACAGTGTACAGCATTCTGAGAGACCAGGGTTAGAACATTATACATCGAATTGAAAGACTTATCAACTTGCTTACACCTTTATCTATGTTGTCACTTATATCACTGGATGCAACCACAAAGGGTTTATACAAGATATGTTTCTAAGGATGACCATGTGTAGCAACCTAATACAGAGCATATTTTCTGTTCTGACATTAGCAGAAGCCAGAGGCATAAAGAAGTGGTTTGATTTTAGGACTTCTCAGATAAACTCATGGTGTTTAACACCTACAAACATTCCTGAAGTGCTGTACTGTAACAGCCCAGCACTTACCGTTTTAACCCATACCCCCAGAACCTACTGGGAAGCAGGAATCCCAACTGGCTCTCAGCTGAAAGCTCATCAGTACTTTGTAGACTCGAAACCTTCTGATTTCCAGAAGTATTTTAAGCATCCAAAGATGCTGTACATAAGTTGTGCAACAGCTCACAAGGTGTAGGTAAGTTCACCCCTGTCATTTTCAAAACCCAAATGGCAAGGGTGGACTTACGTACATATTTAAGACATTCCTAAAATCTGGCCCTTTGCTCTTACATGTCAGTTTATCAAAGATGCAGGAAAAAATAAGTAGCAAGGCTAAAACATCTCATTACAACCTTTCTGAAGCCTTTCCTTTCTTTTCTTCTCCCATTCCTTGCCCTCCCCCCCCCCCCCATCCCTGCTTTCAATTTGCTCTCACTCCCCCTGTGGCTTTCACCTGCAATTTTGGGCACAAGTGTATTAGTAGATATCTTGGTACACTAGCTCTGGAGGAGGAGAAAAGCAGCATTTACATAGCAGGTTTGCAACCTGATGGATACATTTCATACAAATGTTTCCTACATCAAAAAGATGCAAATTTAGAGGCAGGAGGCACATTCTTCTGTAATGCAATAAAAATAGAAGAGACAATTTGAAAGGCAGCAGGGACATTTACAACCAAGCTGAAAGCAGAAAGCAAGCAAGCCTGAAACTCTATTAAAAAGCCAATATATATTTAAGATGGTATAAAAGCGAGAAGTAATTCAGCTCTTGAAAATGCAGTCTGGAGGAACACGAAACACAAAGACAGGAACCAAAGATTCTCCTGCTACTGAAATCCAAGAGAGTTTTTTTTAACGCTACTTCATAATGAGCAGGTTTACAGTTTGAGGTCAGTCGTCCTTACTTTGGAAAGATGGTTTTGTGATCATTTGAGAACAGTATTATATGTTTTTGTCACTTGCTGCTGGTTTATGTGTCTTAACAATCAGTCTTAGTATCATCGGGAAGTCAAAGGAGGTTTGAGTTAGCCTAATGGTCAGCTATGTACAATCAGCCTCCTATTAAAACAACACAACTGCAGTAGCGTAGGTCTGATTTCTGGCCGCCATCATTTTGATGAAGCTGAAGATTTCAGACAGCCACCAAACTCGATGCAACCTTTATCTGCAACAGAGAATCAGAAAACAGAGTTACCCTAACAATTAAAATCCCAACAAACCAGAGCCCATTCAAACCTCCTCCAAGGCTGGTCTCCCACCAGGCATTTTGACTGTTTGGTCGGTTAGTTTTCAAGGATTCAATGCAAATCACCATTATTCTTTTTATTAGAACACTGGTAAGGTCATCATTAGCAAACAGAGGCAAGTTTTGCCCTTATAAAAAGAGTGTAAGTGAAATCAACATTTTTCTCCCTCTTCTTCAGATTTGACAGATGCCAACAACATTAATTAACACTTGAGACTCATTTTGTTACTGTAATTTGCTTTGCTCCTCTCATACAAATTGCTTCCAAGCTGCTCCTCCTTTCCACCCTCAAACAACTACACAAAGCCTCAAGAACAGATTTGTCTCTGCTGGAGTACTTGGAGGTACAGAGGTTCAGCTCAGACCAAAAGATGATGCCTGTCCTAAGGATATTATAAAAGAAGGAGCAGATTTGGTTCTCCCCATCTTATATGGAGCTGCACTTTGAATGTTTCCTTGCTAAAACAGAAAGATACAAAAACATGAGCCACAGTAGCAAAGTCCATCTCTAGGCAAGGATTTGTAGCCTACGCTTGTGTCAGCACCAAAGTAAAACATCACTATTTCATGAGAAGGTTTAGTATGTATTGAGCTTACAGAATACACTTTCATGCAGTTTCCTTCAGCAAATCACTATTTTAAGACCCCCAAAAAAAGAAAAAAAAATACTTAAATCATTCTTGTAAATACCTGAACCTTTCTCATCTATGTTATTAAATAGTGGTGGGAATTAAATGTGCACTGAGACACTAGTTTGCATGTTCATAATGCTCAAACCAAATACACTGAAGACTTACAACTCTCACAAACCAAACAGAGCTATGTAAGAATCATTTATTCTCTAGTGCTTGAATTCCCGTAGAGCATGGACAGGGAGGGAAGTTTTGGGGGGTTTAATGGAAAGTTTTCTCATGAGAATGTGCTGACATTGACACTTCAGCAGATGGAATTTGACTCAAGTTGAAATGTGTGCTCTGTGTGCGTGCACAAGTGTGTACTCCATACAAGGACTACAAAGAACATGAACCGTCTCAAAGTCTAAGCAGACCACCAGACGGCCAACCCTTTCTCAGTAGGATGCCACAATATGAGCCAAGACATTTACCTCTACTACTACCATGGTTTCACCACTGCTCAGTAGAGGTGAATAATCACCTCCCTGAACTTGCCGACAGCACCTTAATGCTTATAAAAGCAGCCTTCTCCCAAAATGCAGCTGTAACACAAGCAGTACTTTACAAACTCTTAAAAGGATTCCTGTTCTGCTTTTCAAAGCACTCACACCTGAACTGATGGTGAAATGAGGTTACAAATAACATTCACTCACCACGTTCTTGGAACAGCACCAGGTACCTAATTATTTTTCTATCTCTTCTCTTTTCTGTTTCCCATAGGAATCTAATAGCTGTGCATACAGATGAGATGAGATACAGGTTCAGGCAAGTATGACAAGATTTGATTTTCATTAGCACTGAGACATTCCACCTTCCTAGACTTTCATGTGGGTGGTGGACGCCTAACTACTCCATAAATCAGAAGGGCATTTTTCAGTTCCTTAAGTTCTTTTAGTGCAGTTTCTTTCTTCAGGCTCTTGAGAATGATGTTAAATACATAGCCAAGTAGCACTGAAATATTCTATTGTCACAATTTCCTGATCTATGACTTGCCAGTAGTGCACCATGCAGGCATTCATCAAAGATGTGGTATGTTGCACTTGCTTCCCTACGTGAAGTGAACTTTCAATCAGCTTTTCAAGCACACATTGTTTTGTCCTAAACTACAATAAACCCTGGCTTTTCAACTTTAAAACCAACATTTATTTCTGCCTACGTAAACATATTGTTCCAAACTGGCAAGAGCTGATCATTTACATCTTTTAACACCAACAGAATGCTAAGCTATAGTAAACAGTCTTTATTGCACACCAGAGAGTGCTGTTCATTAGAAAGAGAGACCCTCAGTACTCTGCAAGCCTGAGTGGGATGAACCACAGATTTCTATGAAGAGGATGAATTACAATTGCATCCTGTCAGAGCACCTCTGAGCAAACAGTTTTGCTGCAAGAGCTCTGAAGCCTAATTTTGGCCTCAAAGCATTTGGGAGTAGGGTGGAGGGGGTTTAGAGCAAGCTGTTATTTGAAATAAATAGCTCTGACAGTGCTTATAGCTCCTCAAAGTACAAAATCCTGGGTCCAAATCCTCCTGTCCTGAGTGGCAGCAGAAATAAGCAAAAAGCAGAGCAGCCTTGCTCCTCATCACAATTAACTCTAACATGAGATTTGGAACAAGGAAGAGCAGCTCCTTGCCTTCTCCAGAGCAGCTCTTGACTTCAGAACTGCTCAGATGAGTAAGTTTGTGAGGACTTGGCACACACAGCATGTATCAGAGCCAAATGACTTGGATGCATTTGAAATTCTATCAGAATTATAAAAGAGTAAGGGTTTTAATTCTAGGTTACAGCTTCCTGCCTTCAGGAGAGCTCACCTCTTCAATAACTCTGTGTCATTTCTCACCCAGGTCATTTTTCCAGGTTCCAGACCTACAGTCAGTGAGGATACCTCCTGAACTCCAGTGTAACGAGGACAAAAACCCCAAAACCAAATCCCCTTCAGACAAGGCAAGTCTGAGAGCAAATATCAAAGAAGACGGGAAAATAACTCCTCTGCGTTAACCTGAGAGTTACTGTGTCAGGTGATTTTGTTAATGCCTGATGTTAGCAAAACCAAGCTGCCCCTCAGTAAAAAAAATACACCTTTGATTTCACTCTATGGAGAGTACTTGAGGGAAGAAGAAACTTCTCACTGAAGAAACCCCCTAAGGCTTAAACTACACTTGTTGCAGTGCTTGTTTTCCTTTTGTGCCTGTGGATGAGCCCTGCCTCCACAATGTTACTGGAAAATTGATTTTCTCTGGTTATCGCTTCAACAAAAAGAGCCCCAAACTGCAGCCAGCTGAGAGCAGCCTTCCCTGCCCCATGACAGAGACACCATCACATGTCTGACTTGCACAACTTCAGATACAGACGACCTGCACTGCAAACTCTGTGACACCCACGGCACTCCTTGGCTCCATCAGCCAGCAAAGTGTCTGAGCCCTATCTATGCCTGAGGATCCTGAGGAGAAACCTGCTTCACGGATGTCACAGGTGACAAGGGAACCATAGTTCTTGCTTCTTCAGAAATCCTGACTGAGGGAGAACAACCACCGCATCCCAATGAGGCCCAAGTTCAAAGAAGTCCCTGTACCTGCACTTCTGGCCTCAACAGACTATGAAAGCTTTGCTAACCTGAACAGCACAAGAGACACTGAAACCACGCAGCTAGAAGGGTCCCTCTCATCCACCATTGCACTGGTAATAGTGCTGGTTATCATCTTCTCTTTGTTAACAACATCCCTAGTAACCTACTGCTTTCACAAGTGGAAACTGAGAGGTAAAAGACTCCAGAAAGCACAAGAGGAGTATCAGAAAGACCACGAAAAGAGCATTTTTCAAAGTACATCTGGACTTGTTTCATAAAAAGACTCCAAAGGATCCACCATGAAATGCTCTTGCATTACCTGAACATGGAAAAAATAAAAGAATGGCAACTATGACATTTCTAAGCAAGCCTACCCTTGTTTTATCTCATTTATAAGAGTTGTTGGCAGTTTGGAGATTTCCTACAGCTTTATTATACATATATATATTTATATAGCCTCATTTGTGCAAAGTAAACCCAAGGCAATCACGTATTTTTGATTTGTTGTATTACTAAACCAGTGCATTTAAATATGTTGCTCACACTCTTTCAAAAACCCACTGGCCTGTGGAAGGCAGAAGTCAGGTTTGGTTGTTGCAAAGCAACACAGCAGCTCAGTAAAGCTCAGTGGAGTTGTGTTGGTTTGCACTGATCTAATCATCTGGCTGAAGACTGTGAAATCCAATTGGAGTCTTAAACTAAATCAGGTTCACAGACATTCAGCAGTAGCAGCCTGGTCCTGAAAGCTCTCAGCTGAAGAAACCCCCACATCTTCAGCAGCAGCTCCATGCAGACGGCATGCAGGACCCAGCCCTATGTGCACTTGCAGGTGGTAAGTCCGTATTTCTTTCAAGTGAGGTCCAGTGCCATGGGGTGGTAGAGGCATCCCAATCACAAGTGGATTAAGGACCTCCAGTGTTCCTGAAACCCAATTTACCAACTTAACACCCTTTTTAAATTAAGCTTGTACTTCTTTTTAAACCAACCATACAATGGTATTTTTATTTTCATAGCCTGTAATATTATGTCATGGGGAAATGGCAGCTCTGTTGTGAGCAGCATTTCTAAGTCACATTTTCTAACAAATGTGATGGATGTAATATTAATATATTTCATTGTTTTAAGAAGTAGGAACCATGTACAATTATAAGAAGCCCTGCTCAAGTAGCTAGCTTGCCTGCACTTGCCAGTAATGCTGTATGTATTTTTAAACAAGCTATAATACTGTGATGCTGTAAACTTACTTCTGTAGGCAAAAAATGTTCTAGTTAAAAATGTCAAGATGAAGGATGTAAATGTTCTCAAAGTGCTATCAACTAAAGATATGAATTTTCACAGAAGATTCTAAAGGATTCTGTTACATGCTACAGATCTATTTTACAAACCTATTTATGGATCATACACATTAGTCTATGTGAGAACAAACAGTACTATTTTATTACAAAATAAATGAATAAATAAGCAGTGAATATCCATGCCCAGAAGCTGGAAAATGTTTCTTTTTTAAGGTACCCTAATCAATTGTATAAGTAATTTGAAAGACAAAGGGCCCAGAACCTTACTCACAGAAGGTATATGCTCCCTCTCACTTCCCAGCCTCCCCCCGTACAGATCATGCTGCTGTCAGTGCACAGATCCACAGAATCCTTGTGGAGAGAAAGGGAGCAGTTAGCTAGTTGCATCAAAGCAATGCAACTGCAGTATTTGTAACATTAATGGATGTATTTACAGAATTAAACCACATTAAGCATAGTAGCGTTCAGAAGACCAACCCTGTTGCAGGCAGGGACAATTTGCATGTAGCGTTTACATTAGCTCTTACTGGGCAGAGACAATACAAAACCTTTCACTGAAAATCATACTGAATGGGGATATAAATCACAAGTGGAAGAAGGCAAGTATGTTTCAAATGCTTTAAAAATATATAGCTGGAAGTACTCCAGCTCTTGCTGGAGTGTGTGCGTAGGATTTGCAGTAACTGAAAGTTACAATTCAGGTTCTCACTGAAGAAGAATCTGGGCACTACCAATTTCCCAGGGAACATGATCCCTTCCAGCAGCAAAACCTTGTCCTCAGTGCACCAGCTCAGGAGTTTTGTCAGGCTCCCAGTACGAACAAGTGAGCTCAGCTCCTCTCCTTGGAAGCTGATCAAACTGGCTATGCTAAAAAAAAGATAGAACACTAAAGTGACTCTTACAAATGACAAATACAAAGCCCCGTGGCCCAACAGATGGTTAGAAACAAGGCTGAGGAATGACTGAGCCTGGAATCAGGCTGGATTTTTTATAGAGAAAGCGAGGGCAGATGAATGTAGAAATTACATTGCTGCTGTCCTCAGGAAACTGATCGGAGTGATAATCTGAGGAATACAGATTTATCCAAAGAGTCAGTTATGAAGTATAATATCGCATGCACCTAAACCAAGATAGATACGATAAACCCTTCTGCATTTGTACAAAGTTCAGAGCAATGAACTCTACTGCATCACAAATCATTCAGAAGATTAAATAATGCAACTATGTGCAGCACAAAGCTAGAAAGCAAAGCTCCAAAGTACTTTTAATGGGCAGATTGATTTGTTTCAGTCCTAGAGCTGCTTACCACATGATTCAGCCCTGATCCACCTTGCTCCTTTTATGCCCCAGCAAGCACAAACAAAGGAGCCCATGAATCAATATTTCTCGATCATAGTTTTAGAGTGTTTCTGTGGATCAAAAGAAAAACCTACTGCTGAGGAAGGTGGGAGGGGGCAGCTCCTGTGAGGGGAAAAGCAAGAGGCATGATCCACTGCTTGGTTTTGCTTCTCCTGTGTCCTCCATGGCAGAAGTTTGGGATCTCGAAGCTCAATCACTGCAGGAATGTACCATAAATTGAGAGACTCAGATCACTCATTCCATTGTACATCCCTAATAGCTGCTACAAGAAAGCAGAAGGCAAACACTCAGATATCAGACATTTTTGATAAGAAAAATAAATGAGAACTGTAGTAAGCAGTAGGAAAACACATGCAAAAGACATGAGCAAAGCGCACTTTGATTTTTCAAAGGAGCTATCTGAATTCTTTGTAACATTTATGCAAACAGGAATCATACAGCTGCTGTGCTGCAAGCAGGAATGCTATTTTACAGACAAATATTGTCAGGTGCCTACCCCAAATAGCTTATAGTTCAGTGTATTTACATAAAAGCTTCACAAGAGTTGTGAAGAAGTATTTTAATGTGTCCAGAAAGCATCTCTTACTGAAAGCAGAAAAATCAATGTGCTATCATTTACTTATGGAAATAATTAATCTGTATTTAGAGTCCTGGAAGTCACTTTCTGTGGTTGTTGTAAGGGCTGAAAGCTGCACTCACTGCCAATAACAAAATTACAGTTACAAAGGATTCGACTCCTGATCATCACTTTTGTACCTGACAGCCTCGATGAGACTCCCCATGAGTAACAGGTACCCTTTGCCCACTGTTGGGCTGATTGCTGGAGGCTTTGAAAGACTTGAGAGAAACATGGAGTACAGCCCAAAACAAGAAACAGGGATGGAGTAGCTCAAAAGAACAGGCTTGTAAGATTGGACGGTAGAAAATTTAAAGGACTGAAGCATTTCTAAGGATTACAGAGTAATGGGAAGAGATGGCAGCTATGTAATCTGCAGTGACAATTCTAAAATTAAGACCAAGCTTAGGGGAATATTTTTGATGGAATATGAAACCTCCTGCTTGCAAGAAACCAGAATGAGCTGCCCATGAAGCTGTAAGGACAGCTAGTTCTGAACAGCTCAGGGCTGTGTTATGTTTTCACTTGGGGCTTGACCTACTCAGGATCAACTCCTAGTGAAATCATTCAAGGCAGGTTTTTAAGCCCCAAAAGGACATATTCACTGACACAGGTGGGCTTAGCTACCTCTATATCCAAGCCTTTCTTTCCAGGTATTCTATTGATCTGTGAGAAGTGAAAACAAGAGGCTAAACAGCCCTCAAGCACTCAACATATAACATACAAAAGAAAATAACTACATAGGTATAAAATATAAAACCAAATTCAACACTATATACTCGTCCCAAAAGTGGAAAATAAAATGCAACAATAAGACTTGATTCTATTTGTAACACAAATGCAGGAAGAGTTCATCAATAGAATATTCCTCCAAGGTTCCCACAGCTTTCAGAGATCTAAATGCACAGGAGTCAAGAAACTGAAGACTGAGGAAATGGTAACTTCATGACCCACACAGGCTCAACAGCCATAGGGTTACTGCAAGAACAATACAATGAGCTCCTCCTGTTCGCAGTGCTCACAAAGGTGGACTGCACTCATGGCCACAGATCAGGAGAAATCTGAAGCTCTGGAGAAGCTGACTTCATTGTCTAACCTACTGAGATCCCCAGCATAAAACCACTGTATTTGGATGTGTGCTATACACCAATCCTTCATCCAGCTATATTCTTGAGAAGACAGTGACTTTGCCATCATGAAAACAAATCACAAAGGATCACAATAAATTTCAAAGTGTATTAAAAAAACCAGTCAAAAATATTATTTGGCATCTTAATCCCACTTGAATTTATGTTATTTATTCCCATTTTAATCTGTGTTGTTTTTTCTCTTCTTAAACACCTATGCTACATAGGTCCCACGATTCATTTATTATCATTTCTTGTCCTGTTGGCATCCACAGACTCCCTGATCAATTTCTGTTATAGTCTCATTATTTGAGTTTTATAAATAGAACATTTCATTTTACCCCTTTCTGTAGTCACTTTGCAACCTCCTTTCCCTCCTCCCCCTGCAGCTCTCCATTTACCATGAGACAGTGAGCAAAGATTGAATTGAGATTCAGTAATTACACCTCCCTACCCTGGAAAAAGGAATCATTTATTTTTCTTATGGATGGAAGCAACTGTGAGCTGCTCTGAAATCCCACAAGCAATCCCACAAAAAACAATCCTTACTACTTGTCAGCTTAATAATAGAAAGTGTTGGCTCCCATCATGGGAAAAATTCATATAGCTAGATCACAATATATTGCAACATTTGCATTTGGATGAATAAAGAGCTGAATCATAACCCAGACACTAGCACGCTGGGCACAGCAGGTTCTACCTGCAAGAATATTAAAGCATCACCCAATTCATCACTGACAAAACATGTCATATCCACAGCCCTTGGCATTCAGATGGGACTGCCCCCAGAAAACTCCCCCCCGTTCTTTATGTCCCCAAGTTATGTTTGCTACTTTCAGGCCTGAACATTTCCTGACCTTTCAGCCTTTGCTTTAGGTTCCTGGGATCCTCTGAAGGTTTAGGTAAGCTTCCAAGTGCTTCTCCTAAAAGGGTAAGCGTATCCTGAAATAAAAAGGAAACATGGATTATTTGGGTTTGGAGTGAATGGAGTCAGGAGTGGGCATTAAATAACAAAAATAAAAAACAAATTTCCACCCTGCTCACAAATACAAAGATCAATGTCAGGGCTTCAGGAAGCACTACTTGTTCATTGCTCACAAAAGACCCACTTTGAATTTGACTCCCTTTCAAGAAAGGGGAGAAGACTTCTTCCTGAGGAATAGCCCCAGAAGACCCAAGGCATTCTGTAAGTTGCAGCTCACATTGCCTACCATCTGCTCCAGGGTTATTTCCTAACAATAAAGCAGACCCTTTGTGACAGTAGACACACAGAAGGCAGGTCTTACAAGAAACAGTAACAGTCTATGTCAGAGGCCTTAGCCACCATAAAATGTTGCAGTGTCCTATTCTGAGACTTCTACACCAAAGGATGAGTAAGAAAGTAGGGGCACAATCACCTATTGTCACATTATTTTCTTATTTATATTTTGTCTTGGACAGTTCCTCAGAAAACAAGCTGTGGAGAAATAATCCAGACATAACCACAACAATTACAGGACACCCAGGGAAAGACCTTCGGCTAATATAAATAAGGCAGCTCAAATGACTTGATCAGTATTTTAGTCCCAAGCATTTTATTAATGATACAGAGCCAAATTCTATTTGGACTTCCACTGCATCAACATCAATCTGATCCCACTGCCTAAAGTCAGAGGGAAACGTGCCTTAAAGATTTCTTTAGTTACTGTATGGATAAGATGTACCACAACTTCTCTTCAACAACATTTGCTTACTCTTAAGTAAATCTGTTCTTCCAGTTTCTCTTGGATTAAAGCACTTTCCACCAGAACCTTCTTTCTTCTGCAGAAGGTGATCTTGGCTAGCTCTGCCTCCTTCTCCTGACAGTCAGGGCACACCAAAGGATCATGGATCTGAGCTTCTGTCACCTGAAAGATGAGACTTTGATGCAATGAGCAAAGTTTGTCCCAGCAAAATATGACCACCCCATTAAGAACAATAAAAATACAGACATAAAGATTTGCTTTGGTAGGCAGTTGTGAATTATTTCATAATAATAAAGTACTGCTCCTACAGTACTAAATTCCTTGGTCAGTTTACCCACCACAAAGTCTTAAGCATTACACAAATCCCAGCATTTGTGCATTTATGAAGCAGCAATAATATTCTCTTACGTAATTCACACAGATTCCACCTGGTTACATAAACCAAATAAGCTGCTACAAAAGCAATGGAATCAATCCTAAAATGTCAAGTCCCAAACCTCTTCGTCTTCTTCCCTGATGACATCTCCTCTGCATAAAAATGTTATTACATTGAGGTAAAGCCAGAAGCAAATAGACGCAGCAGTCAGCTACTCCTCTTAGGAAATGTATTACCACACTGTAAGACAAATAAGGCAATAAAAATTCTACAAAATTCAGATGGTGGCCTGCTTACCATTAATACAGTGAAAGATGCAGATGGCTGAAGCATCAGAGCAATTTTAACAAAGAGGAAGCCTGAAAAACTGACTTTAAAAGTATCACTGCTGCTCACCAGGCACAGGCTTTGCAGGGGAGTATGTGACCACTTTTGCCCTGCTGTAACAATAAAGCCAGCAAATGACATTAAAATAAACCAAAATAAATGACTGATTACTACTCAAAGCTCATTTCCTGCTTTAGCAGAAATATTTGACCAGATGCAGACATGCTGTACTAATCTCAAAGTACAGACATTTCCAAGGCCCAGATTTACAGGTGAAGGCATCTGCAGGTAACAGTCACTACTCAAATCTAAATCATCACATATTCAAATCCATCTGTAAGCACAAGGGAAGAATGCAAGTATCACAGGGCAAAAAAAGATGAGCCTTCAGGCTCTCAGATGCAGAGCTGAAGGGAAGACCCATGTCAGAACATCTGCTTTACAGGGGGGAAAAGTCACCAGGCTGGTGAAAAAGCAAAGCACTTTGAATTGTGTAAAAATGATGGATGCTTCTTAATAAAGGAACTGATGTCACCAAGATCCTATTGGCCATGTTTTAATTGTTAACATGACCTAATGTCTAAGCTGGAAGCAGGGGGAGGCTTTTTTTTTGGAATAATTCTAATACTGGAGTCACAAGCAAACAACGTGCAGAATACTTCCATAAATAACAGTTGCAAGCAACCATCAAAGCAGGCTGTTTTCTTCAGCTGATCCAAGGTTTATGGTGGACTGCAGTAACTGCCCACCCAGCCTAGCTCAACCCCACAAATCAGGACTTTATCACCGAACAGTGTTTTGCAATGATGGGCTGTTTACCAGCAACAGCTCTGCAGCAGTGTCAAATGAATGAGAAAGGTAAATCATGAGATACAGAACAAAAATCTCTGAGGCCTGTGTGCCATAATAAGAACTGCCTGATCTGATCCTTATATTACAGCTTTCTCAAGCAGTGGTTCTCCCAAAATCCGTAATTTTTCTTCCTTGAAGTACCTGTTTAACAGTCTCCCTGATATTTTTCAGGCGGATCCTGTTCATCAACCCATGAGGAACAATGCAGCTCAAGTCACTTGTCTCTGTTTTCTTTGCTGTCAATGCCGGCTGCAGCTTTCTTGACTTGTCACCATTTGTCTGCCTGGAGATCAGCTGCTGATGCATCCCACTTATCTTCTTAGTGCAAAAGGACCTGAGAGCATCCAATTCTTCATCTGAGAGTTCACTCATTTCTGTCAGGCATAAATCAATAAAATAAAAGTGTTAATCACTGTATTAAAGAGAAGAATTACTGGTCTTCTATCCATGAAACCCAGTAAAAACCCAAGCCCAATGCTAAACCTAAAGTCAACAACTGTAATAACAGCAGTGCAAAGTTAAATACAAACCTGGATGATAACTGTAGGAATAAACATCTGTATAAGTAGTCTTCCAAAGAAGGGAGGGGATAAGAACCCTGAAGAATTAGACTACTTAATGATATTGCACATATACATTAGTAAAGCAAGTACTTAAGTGCTGTGACATTAAACAAACTGAGTTTCAATTGCTGTCTAATACAGATTTAGCTTCTTCCTACATGAAGCTGCAACTTGCTAAAACAAAATAACTTCGTAGTTAAAGAGAGCTACTCACCTAGTAACTCTGAGGAGTAACTCACAAGACTGAAAAATCAGGGCAGCACCTATTGAAGTAACCCTGGAAAACATCTCAAATATATTCTACAACCTGTAATTAGGCTTTTTATATACTGTATTAGAAAATACTTTCCTCTAAAGCTTCAATGATCATTTCCTAAACTCCTTCTATGACCTTGTTTAAACAGCATCTTTCACCTTCTCTTATTCTTCCCAGTGGCATGTAATTACAAACAAAAAGAGAGCTTATACTTCAGATGGGCAGGCAAGGATGGAATTACAGCTTCATTCAATGCTTAGTGGGAGATTTTCCACAGGTTTAAACACAGCCAATCAATAGTGTTTCATGAGCATCAGCATGTAACAATGCTGTGTAGTACCACACTGCCCTAAGATACCACTGCTTTCAACTACATAAACAAGGAAAGTACCTCTCTACCTTTATTACAGAGGTTTTACTTTTATGCAACTACTGAGCCCCAACTGAACACTTTAAGGTGTGTAAATGAGAAATGAGAAGACAAAACACTGCTGTAAGCATTACTAAAGTCTAAGTAAAGGGGATCTCTAGTTAAGCCTAAGCAATGCAGGAATCTTGGGCTCTGCTGAACATTTGTGACAGTTTAATACCAGCCTAATTCACTAATTCAAGTTTTGCCTCACACCCAGAAGCCCATTTAATTCAGAACTGGATTCTAATAGTGCATGAATTGGGAGCTGCCATACACCCACCCACCAGCTCCATTTGCACCTACAGACATAAGAAGGAACAGCAGCAAAGAGAACAGCATTTTAAACCTCACTGCAGAACCAATTTCAAAAGGTTACTTGTTTAACATTAATTCATGCTTACCAGTAAATAAGCTCAATAAATAAAAACAATCAAGGATCAAGGACTGTCATTTTACTGGAACGACAAAAAAATGATGAGAATAGTCAGGACACAGTTAAAAGTTAGTCTCTGAGTGCACAACTGTTGACACTTTCAGACTTTCCCCTGGTTGTGCAGGGTTCACATGTCCTTCAGGTGAAGGAAAAGAGGATCTTAGCACTTGTGGTGCTTGGGTTTATTCCTTGTGCTTTTCACATCTTCCCTCCTTCCCATCTCCAAACCAAACATACTTGAACACTGCATCTCCATTTGTACGGCAGACTGTCCTGGGTTCAACAGTAGCATTTTTCTCCTTCTTCGTACCTGGTGCAGGGCTGTGGTTTTGACTTTCAGCCTGGGAACAGCACTGATAACACCGATGGTTTCAGTTGCTGCTCAGTAACGTTTACTCTGACCAAGGACTTTTTGAGCCTCACGCTCTGCCAGGGAGGAGGGGAAGTTGGGAGGAAGCAGAGACAGGACATCTGACCCAAACTGACCAAAGAGGTATTCCATACCACAGCACATCATGCCCACTATATAAACTGGGGGCAGTTACCCAGAAGGGCTAGATCACTGCTCGGTCAGGCTGGGTATCAGTCAGTGGGTGGTGAGCGGTTGTATTCTCTTCCCTTGTTATTTCCCTTATCATTATTATTATTATTGGTGGTAGCAGCAGTGGTTTGTGTTATACCTCAGTTACTGGGCTGTTCTTATTTCAACCTGTGGGAGTTCCATTCTTTTGACTCTCCTCCCCATCCCTTTGGGAGTGGGGGGAAGAAAAGGGAGGGAGTGAGAGAGAAGCTGTGTGGCTGGCTGAGCTTAAACCACAACACAGACTTAAATGTCACTGCACTTCTGCCCACAGAGAACCCCTGTCAGGGCCAATTACTGTTCCAGAAGTAGATTTTGCTGCTGCTTGACTGCTCTGCATCCCACATTCCCCTTGCTGGAGAGGAATAAGGCAAGAACAGGTGACCAGAGCAGCAAAACCTGACACCAGAACAGGGATCCGGTCAGAGCTATGTATCACACAGCAGTAAGGTCACAAAGCACAGAGTATGAGAAAGTGAAGCCCAACAAACTGGACCAGGAAGCTGCTGTGATTAAAGCAGCACTCAGTGTGTACCAACAGAGATAAGCTCATTTCCATGTCTGCATTCTAAACCCTGCTGTGCAGTTTATAACTAAGTGACCTACATAGATTTTGCTTTCTGCATGCAACTACATCTTTAAGTATGACATTTTAAATCTGTATGAGTAGAGGGACAAAAGTAAAGAAAAGCTTCACTGAGCTTCCTTTTCCTTTGATGTCTAACTGATTTAACAGGAAAATAAGCAGGCACTTTGTTGTTATTATGTGCTACCAATACTCTATTTTAAGAAGAATAAAAATGTAAGACAGTTAAAGGAGAGGTAATTATGAAAGGTAGGAACTAGCAACTATTCTTCAGGAAGATTTTAACTCTGCATTTCAGGATGTACAATTGAGTGCAGCAGCTCAGATTAACATACAGGCAGCCCCTCCAGCAAACACAGTGTTTGAAAGACTCATGCAGGTAACACACAACTGATACAGTTGAAAACATCAGGCTATTTACTGGCTTTTAATTAGTATTTGCAATAAAGTTCCTCCAGCATGGTGAAGGACACCCTCAGTTTCCACTACCATTAGTGAGACAAGACAACAGCAAGAATCCTGCAGAATCCACATCTTCTGGAAAAAACTCCTTCCCAGTTCCATGAAGACATTAATGGACCGGATTCACTTTCTTTACAAGCAGAGGTTTCCAAGCAGCCCACCAAGAAAACCAGGACAAGTATCATTCCAGGACATTCCCATATGCAAACCAGGAATCCCCCCTTTAATGCTATCAGTAGTAAGATAATAAAAAGTTTTGGCTTATTACCTGAAGACAAATGCAGAAGTACCATGCACGCTCAGCATACGCAACTCATTTTGCTGAGTTTACTGAGGGGAACAATGGCAAGCTCACCTTCTGTTTTATTTAATACAAAATATCCCCAATTTGATAACAAGAAGCTTAGGGGTTACCAAGTACTGAATTAAGTCAAACAGAAGGAGGCATCTGTAGATGTTAGTATCCAGAAACTCCTGTGCTGATTTTATTTCTATATTAATATTCTGCAACAAAAACAATGTAGTACGTGGCTGAGTATGACTGATGCTAATGAGTTTAGGAATAACTTGTCAATCACATGAAAGAAGCATAAGCATGAGCCTTATTTTCTGCTCTTAACATTGACAATGGCTGCAAAAAGTGTGACAATGTATGTAAGAAGTGCTTAGCTGCCACAATGACAAACAACAGGACAAGCAGACAGAAGATGACAACACAGCCCCCTACACATCAGCACAAGCTGATGAAACAGAGCTTGCCACTCAAGATTGACTGCTTTGACTCTCCTCACCCATCAAAGCCCATAAACCAAAGGCAGAACATTCCCTTGTGCAGAACTACAAACACCTGAAATTAGATATGATCTGCCCAATCTTCCCAACTGTCAGCTTCCAAGGGAAAGCTCTGCAGAGATGGAAAACTTCCTCCATCTTATACCACTATTTATCACTCATTCAATATCAGGTCCTTCCCACTTCCCTATGAATCAAACAGGCTCAAGATTCTGACGTAATAATAATTAAGGAAGACTCTGCTACAGAAGAGATGTCCTGCTCAATATTAACTGTCTTCTCACTTGACTACACGGCACTCCTGGAAATCCAGTAACAGAAAGATAAATGCTGAAGATGAGTCAGGACCTCACACAATGACTCACCACTCTTGTGAATGAGCCACGCAATTAAGAATAGCCTAAAAATTATCTTAGGTCATGTTTTGCCATGATACATAGGGATGCTTTAAGGATGCTTGTGGACAAGTAGAGTGCCGTTAAGCACCTAGGCAGGAGGACCTCCACGGTTCATCAGTCCTACAGGTGACCTGCAACACTTCAGAGTTCAATCACTTTTCATGTACATACCAACTGAGGAAGATTCCCCGCCCGCTTCAATTATTTTTGCCCAACTACAGCTTTCTTGCTCTTTTAGATTAGCTTTTTTCTTTTTCTTTCTCATCAAAAATAGTATCTCTGACCCATTTTTTAGAAAGATTTAAGCAGGACTTGCATCCCACCACCTGCTCTCACAGTTCCTTGCATAACCAGTACATGCAAACAGAATCCTTCCTTCCTCCCTTCCCCTCTCCTCCTCCAGCCACTACATCAGTGTGTTGGGTAAAGCTGCTCCATTGTTCTTGCCAAAATTGGTGCCCTGCTGCCTCCCTCAGCTTGGGAAAGGAACTAAAACATGGCAAGGAAGTAATTCAATAATTAGCATCACTGATAACACAATTCTGAAGTTATGCTTATTTTGGAGGGAAAAGCCCCATAGTCCAAGTACCTGGAGAGAAAAGGAGAAAAGCTACATAGCCCAATAAGATTCTGAGGATTACAGCTGAATTTAAAATGTGGATACACTTTCTAAGGTATTTATCCAGATCTTGTGATAATGCACCGTTACAATAATGTCACCATGTCAGATGCATCAAAGCCATGTATATGTTATGGGACACAAACTGCTTTCTGAGAAACCATGAAAGAGAAACTTCATACTTAATTACATGGCTAATGAAACCAGGCTGATTCCTGGCTCAACTTTAACAGTTTGCATAGAAAAATTAAGTCTAGTTAAAAGTCTACACCCCCTTTCAAAACGAGCAAGAATTACAACCTCTACTAAAGTTACTGGACTCACCAGCATGAGTTTTGAGGACCGATCTGTCTTGCTTAATGCCAGATTCTTTAGTTATTAGACCAATCCAGCGTCCCATGAGATCTTTTTCTGCAGCTGCAGAATCTGCTACTTCAGGCTGCTCATCTACAAAGAAAATGAGGCAGCTTTGAACATACATTGTAAAGAAAACAGGACTGCAGAAAAACAAAGTGGGAGGCAAATAATCCTCCACTTGAATGAGACAAATTTTCCCGGTGAGGGAAAAGGAAGCCCAAGCCACAGGATTATACAGGTGAGATCAGGTGCTGAGCAAGCTGCTGTCACATGAACCATTTCATATCATCCATTCCTTATCACCCCACTGAATGACAATATATGATACACTGAGTAAAACAGAGGCTACTGCTTAGAGCTTGTAACACAGTCACTTTACCTGCAATGCCAACTTAACCTCAATCCACCTCCTCCCATGTTCAGCCCATTGCTTATTTTCAGCCCTGCACAGGGCTCCTGAGTGGCAGGACAAGTACTCTTGGGAGTGCAGGTCAACTGTTTTGAGGAATGGATGCAGGTGAAATATAAAACAAGACAGGGAAAATAAAGAATCTTTATCAGGTCCCTGTTCCAGTACACCTTGTTCCAGTACAGCCCCAGTTCCACAGAAGCTGAGGAAACAGCAAAGATGTGAAAGAGAGTAGCTGGGAAAAGACTCAGGAGGTCTGAAAAGTCACCACCATGCCAGCAAGATGCACATGGCGTGGTCCCAGTTCAAACTACTGGGCACACTAAGGAAGTGCCCAACTTCTCTACTCTGTTTTCAGGGTTTTCATCTCAAATTCAGAGGGCTTATACAAGGAAATAATGTGTCCATGACAGGTTTTCTGTAGTTTATTATTTATACACGCTGTTCGCAGCAAGATATACTGCGGACAGCATTCCATTTCCAAAAATACTCTCCTGGAATCATTCCCTAGTTTCTCATTTAACTGGGAGTATTCAGAAGACTCCATAATTTTATGAAGCATCAACCTTGTAAAGATGAAAAGTGATAACACTTATTAAAAAAGCTCTCTACACACAGAGCTTGTACTCCTTGATGCCAGAAATAAGGATTTCTGTGTTAGACATGAAATAATTTAAAATAACATGTTATAGCTCCAGAAAAGAAGGTTTATTAAAACCCTTGTAAGCCTTGTTTATTAAAACCTATTTGTAAACCCCAAGAACTTAAAGTAAAACTGTTAAATCTCTTAGACCCTTTAATTATGTCAACGTAACATGAATTCATACTCAGGGAATGATCATGTCTATTCAGATTTTTGAAGTTCTGATACCTATATGTATATCCTGTGCCACACTACACAGGGTTTATATTCATGTATGCACATCTAACACAAATTCTGGCCCGCATTGTTGGGATTTCATGCTTAAACCATATTTGAGAAGGATTCCTAATGATAATGGTGCTGGTTATTACTGTAGAGTTAAAAAAACCCATCCAAATCAAATGTTGGATGGATGAGGGACATCTTTACTGGACTTGTCTATAATTTTTACATTTTTGCTGATTTAAATCTCCACTGCACAGACTTAAAGAGAGGTCTCAAGCATGGTAAGCTCTGCATACCTGCATGGTTTTGGCCTGCCAACTGTGACATGCTTTCCAACATACCTGACACAGCAGAGCCCTCCAAATCCTCTGTGGAACACGATTCAGGTGGGTCTCTTTCTCTCTGGCAGTGGGCTTCCTCCTCCTCACTGAAGGACTCAAAGGTATCTTCCAAGTAGTGCAAACCAGAGCTGCTATGGCTCTGGCTCCGTTCCATCTGCTGCTTTTCACAGTCACCAAAGCTATCTGCTGGGGCAGTCAGCATGGTGCAGCACTGGAAATAAAATAAGAGCATGTAGCAGGTTGTTATACAGGAGTGACTGGGTTACTTCGGGCACTGGGGGACATGTGGAGGACTGTTACAGCTCAGCTCACACCCAATTTAGCTGCCCCAACAGGTGAGAGAAAACTCTACTTCATCAGCACACAGGGTTGAGCCAACATCCTTCAAAGCTCTACTGCTCATTGAAGTAGTGCTCAGTAAAATGTCCTGGGTAAGCTAAACACCAGCAATGAATTCTGAGCATCATTCCTTTCTAATCTGTAGTGAATTACAGCAACACTTGGATAAATTCATTCATTAAAGCAAAAAGTAATTGAAAAAAAAAATGTATTTTTTGCCTTTAGATTAAGCCTCTTGCCACTTGAAAAGCGAAACTTCCTTGTTCTGCTTAGTCTAGAAAACTAAAAAGAAAACATAACAAGCAACAGCCGGTTGATGCTCTCAAATGAGTCACACTCCCAATATGAAAAAAAGTTCTCCAAATTCATGCTCCAACAACAAAGCACACCTCAGACAGCTACCTATCATGTAACAGATTGACTTTCAAGCTTTGCTCTTACTTTTTTTATTAGAAAGATGAAATACCCCTTCTTCCTTTGAATTTAAGGACCTAAATAACTTTATTCAGAATAATTCTACTCCAATTTCTTTCCTATTCTCATAAAGTAAAGAGAGTAAAGGTCCAGAGGCTTTCTTTTTTGGTTTGACATGGTCCCCAGAATTAAAGAGTTGCTCTGATCTTGTATTAAATATTAATCAACACTAAGTAATTATTTTGCTCACTACACCACCACTGATCCAGGCTGGAGCTAGTTATTAAGTCAGTTAGCTCTCCATCCCATAGCTGACCTAAGAAGTTGTAGCTGCACAAGCAGCACACGGATGCTGGAAAAGTCAGAAGACAAATTCCAGCAAGTAACATGACTGGCTGAACTAGAAATGTTTCATAGTATCAGATATGACTGCTATTAGCTGATTTTCAGTGAAATACAGGTATTGGCTACAAAAATCAGCAAACAGCTTAGAAGCCATAAATACACTTAGAAATAGGGGAAAAAAAACAGGTTTACAGGCAGCTTTACAGTCACATCTGCTGTCACACAGCTTTCATTCATCATGTGGCTGAGGCAATACCTACCCTAACAGCCTGGCAGAAAGCAAGCTTAGTGTTTCAGGATGGCTTCTGAAAGCCAGAAGCCACAGGACTGTTTGAATTGCTTTCCCAAGAACCTTTTTGCATCACAGACAAGGTGACAAAACTTCATCACTGAGGCTGCTATGATATGGCACCAAAATTAGGAAGAAAGCTAGAAGTAAACCTGAGGGAACAAACCTCCGTCCTCTCAGTAAGGAAAAACGTGATTGCAGCACACCACTCATGATAAAAAAAGCATTTTCACCAAGAAACAAGCACTCAGAACTCTTCTTTGTGCACTTCCTAATTAAAACCCAAAGGTAACAGAGGCAGAGGGATGTTTGTTGAGGTTTTTTGATAGTAGAATGGTTTGGGTTGAAGGGACCTTAAAGCTCATTCAGTTCCAACCCCCTGTCACGGACAGGGACACCTTCCACTGGAGCAGGGTGCTCCAAGCCCCTGTGTCCAACCTGGCCTTGAGCACTGCCAGGG
>JAOEHY010028794.1:0-22292 GCA_025447955.1 Psilopsiagon aurifrons | reverse complement strand
GGTGGGTGGGTGTGTACAAATAAACCACATTCTGCAAAACAAACCACAAAGTCTTAAGAGTCTTAAGCAACTGAAAGCCTACAAAACTGACAAGACCTTCACAATTACCTGATCCCACTTCCCTTTAGCTCCAGGGACAATGCTGAGACGAATAACAAGTCCTCTAGGTAGTTGTGACCCTCCTCTGCCATCCAAATGGTGGTCACATTTAGCACCTTGCAAGAGAGAGGCAAGGACCAAGCTCTGTCTGCTCCACAGCCTCCACACATACATGGTCTCCCCGGGTAGCCTGCTCCCCACGTGGCTGCATCAGAGCCTAGGGCAAGCACTGACCAGAGAGCACCCATCAAAGAGATGCCCCTCTTCCTAGAGAGGGTGAAAAAAGATAAAGCAGCTGTTGTGAACCAAAAGCCTGATACGGCTTCTTGGCACTGCTCACAACCCTTAGTGGCTGCTCTGGCTTATGCCACATTGCTTCAGGATCCCAAGAACTTATCCTACCCCTAAGAACAGTTCAAAAGCAACATTTATTAACCACCTTCTCAGCTAGTTTATAGTGTTCTTTGATCACTGTGAGAAACAAAGGGAACAAAAATTGTCTCATGACACCTTGTTCAGAAGTTGGAATCCTATAGACTGCATCAAGTTAGAACATTAAAGCCATATTTTGCTCCTTCCTAAAACATGACAGTTATATATAGGTATCCCAGAATTAAAATACAGGGGGAAAAAAAGAAACAACATGTAAAAAGAATCAGTTTCAAACTAGGCATAAATGGTTAAACAAATAAGAGGGAGGAAGGGGGGGCAAAGAAACCTCAGTCAGACCTTATACTTCTTTTAAAGACAGCATCCAGTCTAATACTGAAATTTCTGACAATTCCATCAGGACTTTTCCTCTCAAGACTTTTAAAGAGTGAGGTTTAGGAATGCTCAGCATACAGGCAGAGCACCTTTAAACAGGAGTCAGCTCCCTAGCTAACTTCCAGTCTAAAGACTTCCCCCTCATTCCCCACCCCCAAGAGGTACTCACTGTTTATAGCTACTAAGGCATACTTGCAAGCAACCAGGGATGTGTTGCGTAGCTACTGACGCAGTTCCTTCTAAAAAATCACATCACAGGTTTTAGCTGACTCTGCTACAGCTTAGAAAATAAAAGTTTGCAGCTATGGAGCCACCAAATGAGGCAGTTCGATCGGATGCATCAAGGGCATCAAAGGACACAATGACCAAGGACACATGAGCTAAAGCAAGTTTTAGCAGCGAATGACTGCAATGTATGACTTACAAACAACTGGATAGCAAAGCAGAGCACTGAGCACAATGGACTTCATGTCTCGCAAAAGCCTGCTTCTTCAGACAACTAAAAAAATCCAAATCTGTGTGAATTACAACTTTATATATTTCACACTGAGAGAAACTCAATTTTGTTCCAACCCATATTATTTATGCATCACCTCCAACTACAGCCACTAAGTCTGGACTAGCACACCCTGGAACAGGAAGAAAACCTAGCAAGAAAAGCAACCAAACAGGACAGAAGAGAGCATCAATTAAAGCAAGTCACACCCCATTTTGTAATCCTCCATCTCTCTTCTGCACATTACTCCCAAAGAGCCTTACATTTGCCTGCAAATCTGACCCATTTGCCACTAATCTCATCAACAGGATCATTTCAATCAATTGCACTGATATTAAATACTACATAACAGCTCTCAACATCTGCAAGTTAGTTTTCAACTGAAAGTAATATATTAATGGCTAGCTCTACAAAAGTGCTAGGCTACGACGACACACTGCATTTCAGATCCTGCTTTGCTGTATTAAAAACCCCAGAAGTCAGCTTTCAAACCTGTCTGGAATACAAACTTGAGCAAACATATGCCTTGCAATTCACATCCATCCCACAGGATATCATTTTATATGAAAGACCTCATATCAATCTTCTCCTTAGATCAGAAGGCCTCAATTATTGATTAAAAATGGAAGAAGGGGGAGGAGCAGAAACGCAATTTACTTTTCAGGTTTGATGGTGTTTCTGCAAGGATCAGATTTCTCTTACTCCTTACTTACTATACAACTGTCATCACACATCTTGGGTATTAAAAGGCTGATACATCAGACATTTTCTAATTAATATACTAATAATATTATATTAATAACAACATATATAAGGATGCAAATATTCAGGAGAAAACTATTACTATGAATAGTGCAAATTAAAATACAAGGGCTTCATTAATTGCTGAAACTACCAGAGTTTCAAGGATGAACGTACTTCCCCCCCCCAAGAGTTTCTAGTTAAAGATCTAATTTAGATCATAGAATTGCAACAATGGGCAACAATGTTACAAGGCAAAACTCAGTCCTTATGAAATATTATAAATCACTAAAGATTAAACACAGAAGAAACCCCAAAATTTCACCCTGGTTTTCACTATTTGCTAAATTCCTAACTTTATGCAGTCTTCCTGCACAGCATGCAATATACAACACAAACCGTGGCACCCACTCACACAGTATTTTTCATCTTCAAAGCATCTTATGACCAGGAAGTCGTAACATAAGCATGCAGTTTCCTACTTTCTAGGCAGGGAAACTAATGCATAGGAGGCAGCAATGACAGACACAAGAACATTACTTGATAGCCAAACAAGCAAAGTGCCTCTGTAAATCATGATCCATTATAGCTAATAGTTCTGTACCACATTTCATATTCTCTCCATTTTAGACTGAAACCCAATACCCTTGAACCACATGATATCAAGTGTTTGGGGTTTTTGTATTTCCATAACATAAGTAATGGTCTTATCTTATGTAATAAATTTACTTAGCTGTCTGTTTTAAGAAGGCATTAAAAGCTGTTCTTCAGGTCTTTTCCAACCTAAACAATTCTATGAATTTACATCCTGAACTAAAATATATTTCTAGAAGTTAATCTTAGCTGAAAAAACACCACCACAGAATTTTTAGAATGACTAAATTAGCTATCAAATTTCAAATACAGGCAAGAGAAATGAGAAATAACTGCTTCCACCCACAGACCTCATACCCACAGTTTTAACCACAAATGAGTCTTCCCTGTTAAATATAAAACTCCCCCAAACAAGCAGTTTTAAAAGGAAGTCTTGCACCTTACCTAGTGGGAACACTGATGCTGCACCTTCCCAGATGGCCACAAAGAAATCGGCTGCTAAAATAGGTATTTTTGCTGACTTGATGCAACCTTCTAAACAAGAGAAGACAGCCTGCACAACAGCACATTTTCCTGTTCTGATAAGCAGCACTTTGTGCTGGTATATAGTTACAACTCTCCATTTAATGCAAAGTATACCACAATAACAAAGTAATTCTGTTATTCTTTCCCATCAAGTTCCTCAGAACCTGAAAGCAGTCCTTCAGGAGGCAACATCCTCACTTACTTGACCTGAATGTTAAGGTATGTAAATGATTAAGGTAAGCAAAGATTATAACAGACTTACTAGAAGACAGGCACATGGGATGATTGCTATTCCTAATCCTTTTCATATTCAGCTATCCAATAAAGCTAGGTTCAACAGCAATGCAGAGTCAAGTTTAGTATTTGCCTACAGACATACCCGTGGTCTGAGCTCTTGCAGTCTCACTCACTGCACACACTATTCCACTTATATTGTACCGGCTTTTGGCCCTAAACACGAGAAAGGAAGTTATGATGCAAGGTAGGTGGAGTACAGTAGGAAGTGCCATGGGATTGTTCAGATTATTCCCAGTCTATATAAAGCACAGTTCTTTTCCCTTTCAATTGTATCACAGGAGAAAACAAGACTGAGCCTTTACTCTAAAAGGCATGGCAGTTTCTGCTTGTATAGATTATTTTAAAGATAAGTTTATTACGTATTTGTATGTTATTCTTAGTGAAAATGTATGTCCTGAGTACTGGAAAAAATTGACATATATGTGCACTTTGGGAAGGATGAGAGAGCAGGAAACAGCAAACAGAAAGGTTTCTCCTACCCTTCTTTTTCTCCCCCTTATCCTTCATGTAGAGAGAACAGAATGAAAGCCATCTGCTTTTGGTACACACTACATAAACTGGGCAAAATGCTATAGCACAACCACAACATCAGGTCTCGCTATCAGACATACATATGAATCATCATTAGGGGAATCTGATGAGCTGCAGTGAAAACCAAGCATTCTGACCAAGCATTGTTACCATTCGAAATTAACAGATATAGGTTTGCAACCCTTCTAGCTCATGGACTGCAGCCTCAGTGCTTCGGTTAAGACTTACAAATGAGGAAGATGCGATTACTAACTTTCTGCCAAACCTCACGGAAAATCATCTTTCTCTTGGTTTAGCCATTTTGATTTTGTGAAATCAGGCATAGCTCAGGACTGGTAAATACAGGATTCCTATCCTTCACCTCCCCTCTTTCAGTAGAGTATTAGGCACAAGACCATTATAAGAATAGAGCTCCACGAAGACTTTTGAACCCAAGTTACATTTTCCAACTTGATGTATTTCTTCAGTCATTCTCACACACAAGAAAAGCGCAAACGTCTCCTCACAAGCCAGACAGCAGAAAGGTCTATGCAAACAAAGCTCACTTTCTGGATGAACACTAAGCACAGGAGCAACACACTTCATGCTCCATAGTTGAGCTACATGTCGCTGAAGGAAGGACTGTCTCAGTCGAGTGTGGCTTTTAAAGCCACTTCTACTTTTCCACTGCAGGTATCTATTGAACATCAGCATTATGGAGAAGAAAAAGTTGTAAAATATGTAGGCCAGTTTGTTTGTTTTTTAAGACACATACATTAAACTGGTTTCAAGTAACATAGGTAAGAAACCACAGCCTTCTACTGAGCATCCCACATTTGCCAGCACATCATGTACAGCTCATTCCGCTCAGACCTGAATCCACACTTGGAATTGCACCAATTTAGTTTAACAACTGCAGGAATTCAGGGTAAACAAATCCTGAATGCATTCTTCATATTGTTCTACACAGCAGCATGTTCATAGATTTCTTTCCATTGCCATCTGTGAAGTTCCTCACCTCCATGTATTCTCCCTCCTCCCAGTACTCTTCCCCTTTCTCCTCAGATCCTTCCTTGTGGCTCCTTAGAACCACTGAGTTTGCATTGCAGGACACACCACCAAACCTGCTGCAAGCTGACTGGCAGAATCATGCCTTCACATGGTGTTTGGACTTGTACTGTTGGTGTCCTACTTGGAGCTCACCCCTCCTCCTCCCTAGACTCAGTGAAGGAGAATTGGTTCTTTGGAGGCTTGCCCCTTCAAGGCAGACTCTGCCTCATTTTCTGCATTCAGTAATGAGTTATAAACACTTGGTACACAAGGAGAAAGCAGTATTATTTTAGGCAGGTAAAAAAATATAATACCATATAATTCTTTCAATAGGTACTATGCTCTGGAAAAGGATAACAGTCTGACGCGTACAACATAACCACAGGGGTTTACACTTACTCCTCCTCCCATTCTTCAGTATAGCAACGCACGCTGCACCTAACAGGAGCCTTCAGCCACAGCAACATCCAAGCATAATCAGTAGGGTTATGAACTCAAACTTAAGCCTGAATCATCTCAATGTGCTGGACATGCATCAAACCCAGGGGCAGCCTTTGCATTATAAATAAAACCAAAAAAACCTACTAAATAAAGGAAAAAATAAAGAAAGAAACTAAGCTGCTCTTGCTGCACTTCAGCTTTGCACACACACCCCACCCCACCCCCGAAAAATAAGCCTTACTGTTCTCTTAGCCTCCTGAATGACTAGAGGCCAGTAAAAAGCTACAGAAAGTGCTCCCTGTCAAGACACTTGAGAATTGCAACTCTCGAAATAGTCCCCCACGATGCAGGTATATTCCTACAATGAAAAGAAAGCCTTGTATTTATCCTGGTAATCAAAAGAGAACTGGATCTTTCACAGCAGAAAGCAAAGTCACACCCACATCAGGGCTGAAAGCATATTTAACACAACCTACACGTCAATAAAACAGGTTGGCTATCACAGCCAACTGGCACCTTACCACCCACACCACACCACCCACTGCCTACAACACCAACTCTTCACTGGGTTTAAAAACACCCATTTTCTGCCTTTCCAGCCAACATATAATCATCTCACCAACAAAAAGACGATCAGCATTCACACCAGGAAGCACTCGACCTCAGTGAACGAGCACAAGCAAGTCAAATCCACATTTAGAATGCAACAAGTGCCTGACCTGTCACACAGCAAGCAAATTATTAACTTTTATTCACCGGCAACAGGGGGCTGTGCTGGGAGCACCCATGGGAGAGGCAGAGTAGCAAAGCAGAAAAGAGGACCTTTCTTTTTCTTGAGTCAATGCCTAAGTTAAAATTAGAGAGCACAGACTTTGTGATATAATAGCAATACAAATCAAGTCAGAAAAAAAGAAGTGTGGAACACCAGTTTACTCCAATCCCAGCAACTTCACTGAGCTCAGTGACAAACGCTTTTGAAAATACTACTCCTTCTATCACATTAGTCAGTCCTCCAGGAAAACAGCTACTAAAATGTGTGTCCTACCTCTTTGAAACAGATCTATGACAAACCGAAACACTCATGACGTGCACAGGTAAGTCAGAGAACACACCATTTCTGGCACCCAAAACAATGACACATGTTTAACTACACAGGTAATTGCAGTGTGAGGAAGTCACAGGATGCACTGTTTGGGCTGTTCTGTGATACAGACTGACCAGTCTGGTATCCTAAAGTGCATTACTACAATGCAAAACCACAGGTTGACATCTCCCTCATGCTGCAACCTCAGAACATACTGTTCAGCCATCTACCTTCAGCACAAGTGAAAAAGAAACACTCGAAATAGGAATTTCAGACCAAGAACGGTTTGTGGGCTTTACTGCTTTCAAGATCAGCTCCAGCTTCCTACATACTTGCCTCCAAGAAGCAGAGGATTCCTGCTGTATGAGCTTCTCTATCTCACCAGGATAAATGTATGTTTGTGTTAGTCCAGTTTTATCATCCCAGTGAGTGAGAACACCCAAAGATGGTGAAGCAATTCCCCTCTATTACCATCTCCAGACAACAGGTTAAGGAAAGCATAAGGTATCATCTGACTGGTACAGCTTAGCTGACCTAAATAGTGAGCAGAGGTAAGCCATGCTCTTCCCAAATCCCACCCCCATTATGTCCAACTGTGCAGCCACATGGCATATCACTTCCACCATATAAACCTTTTTGATGCTTTTTGCCTTTCGTGTAGGTAGCACTTCCACCCAGTCAGCTGTGACCTGACTCCTTGCTAAATTCAAGGGGACGCTACAAAAGACACGTGACATTGGGTGGGGATGAAAACCAAAGGGACAAGACCATCCATTTAGGCAGCATCCTACTATTAAATTAATTAGGTGCAATGTCACGCCATACCTTTGCAGAAGGGTATCTCTCTGCTATTCACCACTAGTTCTGGGAACTCTTGCAATGGAAGTGTACCTTGAAAAGGTACACTTTGCTTGTCAGACACAGATGACTGCCAGTACACTAAGAGCAGCCTGTGCATGGCAATACAAGCAGTCAACACAGCCACCAGCAATGCCAAAGGAAACAAGCACAAAATGCCTATGCCTGGCGATCATATCTGCTTGACAACAGCTGAAGTTATTCAAAGCCATAAAGAAGGGGGTTTTGTGCTACCACTTCCAGGCTGCAAACACACAGGAAGTCATTAGTAACTGTGCAGATACTGATTACACTACATTTAACTGACACAGAAGACACATTGAGCTTTTGCACCAAAACAGATGGATCTCCTTTGTAATTCTGCAAGTTAAAAGGGACCAGTGGAGCTATTCCAACACTGGAAGCAATGGATGGTCAGATGGTCTTCATAAACCACATTATAATGGGATATGTAAAACAAGTAATGCAGAACTGGGAAGGTCAAATCTTTCCCCCTCAGTACATCTACTATCCCACCTAACACCCCACTTGATTTAACCTTTGCTCCTGTCATGTGGAGCTTTACATCCTTTAACTTTCATCAGGAAACATTCAGCTACTCCAACAGGAGCTGCAGAAGGGTGGCAGATTGTACAGTTGATCAGTCTGACAGGTTTTATTTAAGTGCTGCTTACTCCCCAGCACTTATTCTAAGCAATATCAGGTTTTACAGAGACACACCAGCTGAGAAGTGAAAGCAGGGAGAGCAGCTCATCAGAGAGAGGCGGCAGGCTAGCTGGGTGGCTCTGCATGTTGTCACCAGCAAAGTCATGACTGTAATCTTCACAGATGGCCTTGTATGAAATGGCGGTCACTGAGGGGATATCACAGCTCTTTTATATAAATTAAACACAACAGTTTAATCAAATCAACATTTACACTATGCTGGACTCCTCAACAGGCTTCTTTTGCCCAAGAACTCCAGATATTGTCCCCCTTTAGCCTGTTACTATTGGGAGGCTCATTCAGCTTCCCTGAAGGCAGAAAACTTTTTCCTCTAACCCAACTTCACTAAATGCTAGTTGCAAGAGAAACACTCTAAATAACAATGGTTTTGTGCAACACTGGTAAATCACACTGCAGAAAAGGCCTCGTGGGCAAGACCTACAATAGCATAAGAATAACGATGCAGAGGCAAGAAGTGTGCAGTGCTGTTTCCATAGCTTCCCCACACAAACCTTTACTTGTAGTAAAATGTATTCTCAAAAGGCTGGAAGCCACAGCATGGCTATCATTGATAAAGTGGCTATGGGGCTGCATGACAAGCAGGCAATGCTCTTCAACAGCTCGTCAAGACTCATGGCAGGGTTGCTTTGTCGGGTTTGCTATTTCACAAGAGAGCTTTGTGGCATTCTCCTAGGAGGTCTGGAATATTTTGCCTGGCCCCTACGCATCCTGCCTTTCACAACTCAGCAACACCTCCCTCCCTCTCTTGCAGACAGGAATCAGTCACATTCCCTGCTGTGTCAGCTTTTCCTGAACACTTCATTATGTGGAATGACACACACAGTCTCAACTGCACCTCAGAACCTCTACCAGATCCTGGAAATCCATCCTTTAGAGGGTCTTCCCAGCCCTGGGATGCCCAAAGATGGAAAGAATGGGTTTCACCTTCCTGAAGAAGTCAGGACAGAAGCCATCAATCACTGCTCTGCACAGACCAGATACTGATCTAGGTGAGGCTCTGAATTCAGGGTATCAAACACAGAGGATGGAGAGCAGAGTGAAAAAAAAGGTGCTTGCACACACTTCAGAAAGGAAAACACCACACCAGACAAGCCACCACTCTCAGGCATTAAGAGAATTACCACCACGTTATAACTGAGCACTAGTATGACAAACAGCTGAACAAAAACCCCAACAACTGGGTGCAAGGCCTTTGTAGATTCCCCAACATTGGGTGTTTTTAAGATTCAAACGGACAGTGTGCTGGTGCATGCACAGATCTAGGTCATGCTTTGCCCAGAAAGGTTGGAGCAGATGATACCTGGAGTTCCATACAACCCAGTATTCTGTGATTCTATGGTTTCTGCGTGCCAGCTCAGCCAATTTACACAAATTCAACTTCATCCAGCACAACTAAGGAACACTGGGGTGAGAACCCTGCAAGTCTTGCTGAAGAGGCTTATGGCTAATGAAACCCAAGGGGACAGTAACCCTGCAGAAGGACAAGCCTTGACACCTTGAGGACACAAGAGGGATAGTCTACACCTGTACTTACATGTAGCCTTCTAGCTCCTTATCTGCAAGGCCTCAACACATCTACACTGGCAAGCTGCAGCTTCACTGGAGTACCAGAGCACAGGGGTGGTTTGGTGCAGCATAGAGCTCAAGTGGGACAACAATGACAGCATTAAAAAAGGACCTGCTGAAGAACTAACAAAACATGGGTTTTCCTCTTTTAAATGACAGAATGAAATTGAATGCAAGGAGACATGATTCCAGGGACTCTTCCTTAGCTTTCAATTTAAAAAAACAATGGGATTTAACATTCCACTGCAATAGACAAAAATAAGTAATCTAAGCTTAGATCTAAATTGCTCCTTAAGCAGTTAAGCCTCTAAAAAACAGTATCAAAAGACAAAGAAAATCTCTTCATTTATTTGACAAAAAAACTCACATGCCGCTCCTTATATCCAAAATATGCCTTAAACAGTGAAACAGGAACACTGGCTTCACACACATGTAAAGGATTTATGAACAAGCACCTCCCTGGGGGACCATTCTCAAGCATGGAGCTGAATGAATTACCATAAAGGTTCTCTCTCCATTCATGATTAACCTAAAGAAGCAGGGGTGTGGGCCATGTAATTACTTTAAGCAAGATCATTTAATACTTACATTGGATATGGCAGACCTGTATTACAGCCACACCAGTTGTTTTTACTCTACAGGTATCCCAAATCCCAAGCTGAACTCACCGCATGACCTTTAGCAAGTGGCTTAACCTCCCTGCAGCTTCCACTTGCTTTATTAAATGCTCTGATCCATAGCAGTTAGTATTTTACAGACCAGACGTTTGGTACTGAATGACTCAAAATAACAACATCAGAAGCTTTCAAGTCAGCACAGTGAACGTGAACTTTTACTCGAGTTTGTGTACTATAACTATGGCCAAGATATAATGCAGATAAAGGTCTTCCTGAATCAATCAGCAATAATCAAGAGAACCATGCAAAACAAGGGACAACTGCAGTAATGTCTGACTTTACAATGTACACGGTTTACTTCGCAAAAGGAACAAAGATATACATAGAATTAAAATTAGTAAATAAATAAATAGGCAGGAAGCGTTCCCCTAATTCTCCTTTAAAAACAGATGCCAATAGAAGTCAAGGCACTGCACACAGCCATCTATCAAAGGATTGTATCATATTAAGATGTGGAAGCATCACTCTAGAAGAAACTGGTAGAGAAAGGGTGTTATTGTCTCAGTAATAAAATTCTTGGTATTAACACCACAGCAACAAAAACTCCCTCACCCTTTTTGACATTTTCTGCACCTAAAGTCCTACCCTTTAGACACAATTGGGTTCAACATCCACATAATGACACATGATGGCTGTGGCGAAACAAGTGGCAAGGACACACGCATGACTAACTCTAAACACTAGCAGCAAGATCCAGAACGTTAATGATTAACAAAAAGCTAATAGCAAGAACAAGCGGAAGAGTGGTTTCTGCCTTTTAACATGTCCAGCATCACAACAGAGTCATGACTGCTGTCCTGCCTCTGACTGACTCACCATTCCCTCTCCAGGCATATTTACTCCAAACTACAGCTATCATTACCTAACACTGCTCTAAACAACACTTCAGGTCTTTCACGTTCCACAGAAAAGACCTGAAACCTCCAAAACAGTTAATCAACAGTGACTAAGATAATTAAATACACTTCATATGATGTCCAGGATTTCTAGTGACCTTTATACACAATATTGTCTGACTACTTGCAGATCAAAAAGATTTGGCCTGACTCACAAGTGACTATGCTGAGAGAAACTAGGCTTAAAGATAATAAAACTGAGAGCAAAGAGAAGAGTTATATCTGCCCATTACCTCATGAATAAGAGTACCTTCCAGTTTCCAGAGCATTAACTAAGTTTTTACACTTCACAGGAAGTAAAAGCCTACAGATCAGAAGGATCTGGGGGTTCCCTTTGTTATCAGTAGGCACACACAAAAGGAAGCAAGAAGTCCTCCTCCAGCTGTGCCATCAAGCCATGGGAGGTAACTTGAGTCAGTCACCCAGGGGTTACCCAGCTCCCCCTTCAGAAGCCGTACAGCAGGCAAGGCACAACTCTGCCCGTAATTAAACAAGCTCACTAACATGCACAGTGGGAAAGAGAGTCCCTGAGGCAGACTACTAACAAGGACAGCGGCTAGACAAATGGAGTGCTTTCAAGACAGTTTCTTAATCAATAATTTGAAAGGAATGCTAGGCACATTGCCATTCCCCTAGTTTATTCTGCTGAATACTACCTTTATACCTGCCTCTTTTAAAGTTCAACTGACTTGCATGTAAATTAATCCTACAAAGCAGACCTGCTCACTAATAAAGTGGAGATCCCATCTGGCAACACTTGGAAGAAAAGAAGAAAGAAATTATCCACCCATCCCAAACTTCATCACCGCATACTAGCCCTCGAAACAGTAAATGCAAGAGCATCAAGAGGCACTCCCACCCTGAACTGTTGAATAGATCAGAAGCAGCATAATTAGCTATTCCCATGGCCTCCACAGCCTGATCTGGTATGAATTTGAAATATTGCCCTTCCCCCATTTGATAAAAGCCACACAAAGAAACAAAGACATTTAACATGCCACAGCATAATACAACACAAATTGCAGACGGAGGGTTAAGGTATTTAAAAAGCCATCTGAGAAATTAAACGCATTTTAAACTATTCCTGGAATAATTACTTATTGGATGGGGGGGGTGAGGGGAAGGAAAACAAAAAAAGAAAAAAGATCTTGTTGTGACAAGAAAGGTAAAAAAAATAAAGAAAAAAGGAGTGCTCTAGGAACTTAAAGGCAGTATTTCTTATTGTGCATAATGACGGTTTGCAAGAGAAGTGCAAAAGGTAGAAACTCAGCAGAACCATCACCTAAGCTTTATTCAGCATTCTAGACAAAATACTTAGACCCTGAATACCACATTAAAATGTTTGAATACAATCACAGTGTTAAAACTTTTCAATCATTAAACGGAAATTCTGTTAGAAGAACAGACGATACTAAATACTTCAACCAGATGAAGATATAAAGCATATGCTCAAAGGAGCTCACAGTCTTAAGTCCCACTCATGAAGGCAGACAAGAAAAACAGTGTTAATGACCTATAAACCTGACCAGAGCTTAAATAATTAAAAGACTATAGGAAACGGGGCTTTGATCCTAGAGATCACATGTTGGTATCGGAACAGGCTGCGCAACTCTCCTGGGGGTCAGGCTGTTTATAAACCTATAGTTGCTCATCTTACAAAGTACAAGAGGTTTATTTCTGTTAAAATTCTTTTAGTTAAGCTGCAAGAAAAGTGTTTCCTAAGAAAAATTGCCCCAAGATGGGCTGTTACTACTCCAGTAATTCAGAATCCATATGGCAATTCCAATTAGTTACCTAATGGAACAAGCATAACAGCTTTAATTATAAGGGTTTGGGGCTGTTTTGTGAGGTTAAAAATACATCAGAAAAAGCAAACAAACACCCACAAAGTAGCAAGAATTCTGCAATGCCAATATTCACTTGAAATCCAGTGCTCACTGGACACAGCAGCTGAGAGCAGACCACTTGGAACAAGGCATTTGACAGACTTTAGAAGTAAAGCACAGCTCCTTAGGGTATCAAAGTTGCAGCTTTACACTTTAACAAAGCACACTTTAACTTGATTAGAAAAGAATGACAGAAACGTAAGTCATTTCTGATGCTAGAAAGCAGAACTAATTTTGGAATTTAAGCACTCTCCAGTTTGCCAAGTTAGTACCCAACCCTAACAATGTATCTGGACCCATCCTGATCTCTAGGAGGCTCCCAATAACTACTGCACACAAGATAAACTACAAAATGGACTCTTACTTAGTTCAGGGGGTTTGATCCAAAAACTTCTCTGGGCATTGAAGAGTAGCTCAAGCTGTGTTACCTCCCACTGCCTGTAAAAAGCCATTTATCCAGTGTGCATAATGATGCAAATTACTTCTCAATGCATGCTTATCTTGAGGGTAATAACATAAAATAAGGGAGAGAGACCAATTATGCTGCACAAAAAAATATGCTATTTCAGAAAGTGTTTCCAGCTCCTTTTCACTACTTAGCAGTACCAGTCACACTCCCACAAGCCTTCCCAGATGAAAGGTGAGACTTCACATAGCTTGCCAGCATTAACCCTGTTATTACCTTCATCAGTACAGCTACACACAAACTACCTCATATTACACCCTTACGCAGGCTTTTAATCACATTGTCCTGACATATGGTTACAGCAGCAGTTGAGCCCTGTCTGTCATCACCGCAAGGAAAACATTCTCATCTCAGGGCAGCCCCCCCAAGAGCAAGGGTAGTCATGCTGCTACAGCAGCTTCCAAGCTTTTCACTGGCAGCTACTCAGAGGTGAAATCCAGGCTGAAATCATGCATTTTCAGTCACAAGCCCTCCCATGTTGTCTAATCCCTTGTCCATGCTACCTTCTGGAGCACAAGAGAGACAGACCTGGAGCAAAGAAAGAGTTAAAAACTTATAGGGACAATTTGATTTGGAGGGTGGGGAAGAGAAGGAGACCTCTTAAGAAGCATTAAGCAAGAAACAAAACATTCTGCAGATGGTTTAGGAACAGCCTACTACTACAGATAAAGTCCATGAACACCTCATTACTGCATGAAAGAGCACTCAGATGTCCCACTCCCTCCTTTCTTCAAACTCTCCTTCTCTTCCCACTCCAAACTCCTTCAATCTCTTCATAAAAATAGAAATGAGAGGGCGGGGGTTTAACTAAAAGATTATGAGGAAATACGTAGAAATACTTGAAAAGAGATAAATAGTAAGACATTAAGACTTGCTTTAGGCACTGCATTTCCCATACTTTTGTATTCACATTCATGCGAGTATATTTACTATAAAATGCTTTCAAAGGGGCAAGGGGCTGTTACATGGCTTACAGATTGAACCAGAGCACTTCTACAGCATCCTTCTGCACTGCTGGAAACCTTATGCCCCTGAAGACCATGCCAAAAGTCAGGGTTTTGTTTGGTTTGGTTTTTTTCAAAGCTGAATTAAAGTTCTAATATCCGTAATACTTATATTTTTCCTTCCTTCAGCCACAGTCAGCCTTTACAGATCTTTCATTATTCACAGTAAATACCATATGAAAAAGCAATATTCCATCCCCTTATGGGTTAAAACCCAGGATCACCAATGAGTTGAGCCAAAGAAAAACCTGAGCCACCAGGGCAATGCATACTCCTGAACTTGTCCACTGATGAGATAAGACTGCTCCTGCTCATTTTTGCCTTTATTCCAATTCAGTGACAAGCAACTAGCCAGCAATAGCATCTCTTGGAGATCTCATTGTCATATGAAAGTGCTTACCTCACCTGATTTTGACATGGGTTGAATTAACACCTCGTTACATTTACTGCTTGTTTTCTAAGTTTTCATAGGCAGACAACACCACAGTTGCACAACACATGGGCTATTTAATCTGTAGTTGGGCTCATATTTTGGCTGTTCCTCCCTCATTAGTTACAACAGTAACCCCTCCTTCTCTAGTGTTCTAGATCCAATTATCGCTCATTATTTCCTCCTAATTGCAGAGGAAGAACCTCACAGGAACAGCAAAACAAGCATCCCTGACACCCGTATCCCTCCAGCACAGATTCCCAGTTTCACCTTCCAGTCTTCCAGTACCGTTCCTTCCTTGCTTACTTCACTCAGCTCCTGGAAGAGTTAAACTGGAAACAGCCTTTAATAGAAGAATGCTGTTTAGCAGACCACCTATGCATGTAGAGCTACTGGGTACCAAGTGAAGTAAGGCAGGCTGTATTGCCTGGAGTAGGGTGGCAGAGAGAATGTTTGAGAACACCTTCAGCTCAGCCTAAACAGGTATTAAACTCACTGGGATTCTCTGTACATATTCCAGTCCCTCAGAACAACAGCTTATGGATTTCCTGGGGCATCCCTCCTGGTAAAACCAGGTAGAGGCATGCATACCTTTTAAGAAAACAAGTATTTTATGTCACTACTTTCATATATTTGTGTTGAAAACTAAGCAGAACCGCTGTGCTATGCTTCCATCCAACTTCAGCTGACAACAACGGTGTACTTTGAAAATTCATGTGAAAACTCTGAATGGAGGTGGTCCTCCCAGGCCATTTTGAAAGTGTCAATACAAGACGCTCCCCAGAGCGGGGCAGGTTGAACTCACACCACCACCACCTCCTGAAACTCTCCCAGACAAGGATGGGAATACCTAGCCCTGAGAGCAAATCATCCCTTTGAACCGTAAACAACATGGACACCATCTTCCTCTTGGAGTCCGGGCGCTCGAAAACAAAACCACCACCACCACCCCCCAGGAGAAGGAGAGGAGGCACGGCTCATAACAACTTTTAAGAAGTTCATGCCATTAAATGAAAGAGAACAAAAACAGGATTCAAAGGAGGTGGCTGTTTACCCCGCGGGTGCAGCCTTATCCTATCCAACCCTCCAGCCCGCGGAGCGGAGAGGGAAGCTCCCGTGCGCTGCGGGCCCCCTGCGCTGGCTGCGCTCCAGCGGGCCCGTCGAACAAGTTGATCCCGGCATGAGAGAAAGAAAGGGAAGAGCTGAGAGGGGAAAAAAAGGCGAGAGGGGGAGGGGAAGAGGGGAAGCCCCTGAGCGGCGGCACGGCGGCTGCGGAGCCCGCACTGGGCAGAGGGAAGGCCGGAGGGCACTGGAGTCTCCCCCCGCTCCCCTCCACATCCGCAGGATCCATTTTCTCCGCCGCTGCCCCGCTCCAACTTTCCGCGCCCCGGGGGCGGCCCCCAGGCTCCACCCGCCGCTCCGAGCCGAGCGCCCCCCGCGGCCCTGTTCTCCCGGGACTCACCGGCATCATCTTGGAGCCGAACCGCATGGGGACGGCTCAACGCCGCCCGGAGCGGGAGACCGGGGAGGCGGAGGGCCTAGCGCTACCGCCAGGACGCGCAGGGAGAAGACCTGTTGCGGGAGGTGCCGTGCCCGGCCTCACCGCCCCGTCCTGCGCTTTGTTCCCACCGGGCGCCGCTGCAATCGCCCCCGGCTCCGCTCCGAAACTAACCCCGGCCAGGCGAGGAGGAGCCGCCGCGCCCCGCCCGCCGCCCACCCCCGGGAGGGGCCGGCCCGCCTTCTGCCCCCGCCGGGGGCTCCGCTTCCTTCGCCGGTCGGCGCGATGGGGGTCAACGCCCGCGGGGCCCAGATTCTGCGGGGGACGTGTTGGTCAGCACGGTGTCACCTGCCCCGAAACTGGCCTCCGGGCACAGCACCGGTCCTTCCCGCCCAGGGGGAGCGTCCCCGGACCGGCGGGCAGGACAACGCTGCCCAAGGTCAGGCTTCAACGCCGGAGCCTGCCGGTCAACCCTGGTCCGCTCTTGTGTGCGCAGCCCCTGCCCGAAGCACGCTTCGTTGTGTTGCTGATTTTAGTTGGACTTAGCAGTCGAGCCACAGTGGTCAAGTCAAACCTCGCAGAACAGCGCTAAGACTTGGAAATAAAGTCTTAAGAGACCCGTATCAAGGTTGGGCTGTACCCAGAAGATAACCACCCACAAATCTTTACACCCCCTTAAGAGGAAAATTAAGGAAGTTTTCCCTTACCCACACCAGCGTACGGGACACCCATTTCAAACCCGGGTACTTCACTAGCAGCACTTCAAAAGCTCAGAGGCGGCTTGAAAGAACAAGCTTGTGCTAAACCAGCACCGTTAAGGGGCTCTCTGCAGGAAAACCAGCTCCATCTGCTTTCCCTACTCGTATTAACATCTTCGCAGTAATTAAAAAAGGATAAAAGGGAAGAGAATTAAAATTTCTCAGATGAAGGGAGAACAAAACTCAGACCTGATCTGTATCTAAACATTGCTTTTTCGAAGGCAGTAAAGAAACTTCAGCAGCGTTGATAAAAACCCCGGGAAGCCCTATACAGTAATCGAACCGAAATCAGTTTTCTGATTAACAGAAAACTGCAGCAGCTGCGGGTAGGGGGCTTAAAAAAGGAGAATGTAAAAGCTATTTTTGCAGTTATCTAATTACAGCAAAGAAAAACTGAAGTTTTTTTTTCCTTTTGCTGCAGTGTTTATGAAATACATGGATAATTAAAACACGTCCAGAAGTGCCTCGCACTGATTTAAACCAGCTGTACGCCTCCTCCCCGCTCCAGCTCACACCTCCCTGAGCGCTTCGCTGTCGGAAGAACCCCTCCAAGGAGGGAGGGGAGCGGGACCGGAGGTCGGAACCGCTGTTTTACTCTCGGCCGTGATCAGCTTTAGCACATACACCGCAGTCCGTTTCCTGCCCGGCCCCACCGCTCTGTGCGGACCCCCGCTCCGCTCCCGCACCGCTCGCCGCGGGACTCGCACCGCCCCCTTGCCAGGGCTGGCCAATGAGAAGGCGCCGCAGGCCGCATGACGTCACCTCCCCCGACTCCTATTGGGTACCCCGCGAAAACAGCGCGGTGTCTCTCGGCAACAGCGTGGCGTCACAGCACCGCCCCGTACCCCTCCGCGGTTACCGCTGCCCTGCGGGCAAAGCCCCGATGGCCGCTCCCGCTGCGCCGTACCCGCGGGCGCGCTCCCGAAACACTCCCAACACCTCAGGAGCAGAGCAAGAGCTTGAGAAATAAATACGGGCTCCTTCTCCTGGCCCCCATGCGCTCAGGGTCACTCCTCTCCTGCCCGGACCCGTTGGTGGACCTACCCACAGCATGTGTCTAACCCCAGTTATCATTCGGTATTTTTTGCTTCAACTCAAACTTCAAAGCATTTTACAAAACAAAAATGTTACAGGCATGGAAAATCAAAATCCTCCTGTAAATCTCTACTGAAGTTTAAGGAGCATCTAGCTGGTAAAGGGATAAACAAAGAGACGTGATCTTTAGATATATTCATATAATACAGACACGAGTTATTTCTAATAATCACAGAATAGTAAGGGTTGGAAAGGACCTGAAGATCATTCAGTTCCAACCCCGCTGCCATGGGCAGGGACACCTCACACTAGACCATGTCACCCAAGGCTCTGTCCAATCCGGCCTTGAACACTGTCAGGGATGGAGCATGTACCACTTCTTTGGGCAACCCGTTCCAGTGCCTCACCACCCTCACAATAATACTAATTACAACATTACAATAACAATTTCTAAGCCTGCAAAATAAAACTGGAAACAGATACGAATCAGCTAGAAAAGACAGTTCAGATGCACCTATGTGCACAGCGGCTACATTTTGCCAGGGCATGCCTCCCACTGGTCAATCCACAGAAGTCTTCATTGGCCCAACTCCTAATTTTTGCACCTTCTGCACAAAGCCACAACCCCATCCCTGCTAAGGAAATGAACCTTCAAGGGGTGCACCTATATTTTTCCAGTTTTTGTCCAGGCTCCATGACTCATACGTTGTGATGGAGGCTCTCTGTGCCATCTGGCCACACTCTTCAGATCACAGCTTCTGTCCAACAGAGGGGACAACCCTCGCCAGGTTTGCAGGTAAAGTAGGGTCAAAATTGCCTGAGCAGAGCTCAGCATCACGGCTTGTCTTCCCTACAGCATGCCACATTTCTGCCCCTTAAGGCGATTCAGACATGATTTCACTAGATAAGCATGACATGAATTTCCCTCAGTGGTTTATTAACGACAGGAAAGATTTTAGGGTTTACAAGCAGGGAGATGATTTCCCCCCCACCAGTGGGAAGGAACACGTGAGGGTTTCTGACCGCAGGTTCAACCTCTGGAGTGTCAGTGGTTGGAGATAACTGAGTCATGCACAAGAGGATTGGCAAAAGGCAGCACTTCTCAGTTCTGCATATGCAGAGCTGCCACAGAAAGGAAGAGGAGATGAGATCCAAGGGATTGGGAGCCAACAGTGCAGGCAGCTGAAGCTCTGCACCTCTTCCCTACTTCCCACTACTCTTGGCAGCATGATGGAGCATGCTGCAGTTGACTAAGACCACATGCAGCTCCCTAGAAGCAATCACAGCAAGGGCCCAGAGGAAGCTAATACTCATGGAATGGCTTGAAAAGTATCCAAGAAAAGTGACACCAAACCACCAAGAAAGTGTAGCTGAATCATTCTTCTTTCCACAAGAAATCTACTCAATCTGAACCACAGAAACTTGCAGTAGCAGAAAGACATGACAGACAGCAGTGCTAATGACAATGAGGAGAAATCAATAGCATCATCTTTTCTTTCCATATGATGGGATCAGAGGGAGAGGGGGTGGGAAGGCACTGTTGCATTTCCTGCCTTCAGCAGGCTTCTTAACACTCCAAAACTTCAGTGCTATATCTAAGCCATTTTAACAGTAATGTCTCATCCTTTTCTCTACAAGCCTGATTAAAACTGCCTCCAGATCAGTCAAGTCATCTTTTACAGCCCTTGCACATTTAGGATTGCAAGGCAGCCGGTATCGGGCAACATCTCTTTTGCAATACTTTGTAAGAATAAAAAATAAATTAAAATGCTGTACCTGCAAGCTGTTTATATTTTAACGACCTCTTTCATTCTTCAGAAAAAAAGAAAACATAAATGGTGAAATATATGCTTAGACCGTTTCTAAGATAGTAATTCCCGAGAGAGTTTGTCAGAGATCAGTCCAACCATCTCAATGCAAGACGAGCAGGAGGCCACCTGGTTTAGATTTGCTGTCCACTGCCACCTACTGTTAAAACTGCGCCGAGTCAAACTTCTGAGCTCTACTTTGTGAGGGATACAACTTAACAGCGCAGAAAGGGAAAGCTTTGGAAGTGAGATTGCTGGGGGCGAGAATGTGGGAAAATGCCTAGAGAATTGCTCACCTAACCTCCGCGGGTTAGGGCATAGCACAGCAGCTTCACAAATCTGGATTCTCTCCAGCAACATTGAACTTCTGGCACCTCATTTATACAGCTAATCCCCGGCTCAAGACAAGGCCTTTCCAGACAGTGATTCAAAGCAAGGGCCTCAACTTGACAGTGTAGTCAAATTTCCTCACAAAGAAAAAAAGTAGCTATAGAAAATACCTTCAGCACTTTCATATAGTTCTGCTCATCCACCAGCTGTCCTCCAGTGGTTCTTAGGTTAATTTTCACTATTTAATGTAGCATTTTTATACTATTTGATTCATTTTAAAAAGATCAGAAAACAGACCTTGCAGTGGAAACATGCAACATGGGGATAACATGCAGCAACAATTGAGTCTACATCCCAGACTGAAAAAAAGAAGTTCACTAGATCCAAAATCTGCAGTTGATATCCATTAAATCCTTAAAGGAACCTGCTAACTAAATTAGCTAAAACATCCCATATTATCCCAGGGACTACTTCCAAAGCAAAAGCTGTGTGCCATAGTCAAAACACTACATCAAGAAGCATTAAGGAGGTGAAAATTTTAAATAAAGCCATGGTGGCTTACCACAGCTTGTGTTAAGTCCATTTCTTTCACTGGTTTTCTTCTGAATTAAGGGGTGATATAATAGATATACCTTCCTCCTGGTGATAAGCTGCTTTGCTCACTAACATCAGTGTCTGGCAACTGAAACAACTCTCTTCAGCTGTAATTCCCTGCAGGGAGTTTATCATATCAGTACATGCTTCAAGAAGAACATCATCAGGTCCTTATGTGAATGGGCTGTATTTTGTTGAAAGGTATGTTTCGTTGTCAGCCGAAGTCCATTTGGGTTGTGACATACACATCCTTATTCAGACAAAGATGATGTTGATTAAAAATCTAAACAAAAAAAAATGTATTCTGTCACATTCCTGTGTCACAGATGAAAGTCTAAATTTTCCCAACATGAGGAACAGCTGAGTTACATTTACCTCACTCAGAGGCACAAGAGCCAGTGTCTTGCCTTGTGAAAGCACTTCTCTACAAAGTGAATATAAACTTCATTGGTCACTACATATGTGAACTGGTAATGCATGAAAGCAAGTGCATGAGACACCAGAGGTTCAGCATCTGTAACCTTAATTAAAAAATATTTCTTGCTCCACTTGCATTCTCTCTGTAAACTAATCCCATTACCTAGGTTGTTAGTCATGTGTGCTCCCACTGTGCAAAGTACATACTCAACCACATTACTCAGTAAGCTAATAATTATACAGAGCCAGCAGCACCCAGGAACCAACAGCACTCAGAAACTACTTTAGAAACGTGCATCAATTTTGCTGCAAACTATTCAGCTCTTAAGCTGATAATTTACCAACAATTTCAAAGGATGATTCTATAAAAGCAGAAAGTAACATTAATACCACTGAACACAAGCATCACTCACAGTAAACAAAAGTCTATCTTTCATTCCAGAACAACCAGGAATTCATTAACTTCAGTAAACAAAAGCTTCTCCAACTTCTCAAGTGACTTCCTGGAAGAAAATTCAAATTTCTTCACTCAAAATTCTTTTCTATGCACTTTAAATGCCAATCTTTCTTCCCACAAGTATTTTAACATCTATCCAGCTAAAGCCAGTCTGCACTGTATCTTAAAAAGAGGAGAAATCATAGGATCATAGAATCATAGAATAGGTAGGGTTGGAAATGACCTTAAGATCATCTAGTTCCAACCCCCCTGCCATGGGCAGGGACACCTCACACTAAACCATG
>JAOEHY010028793.1:0-40075 GCA_025447955.1 Psilopsiagon aurifrons | reverse complement strand
CCATTCCAGTGCCTCACCACCCTCACAGTAAAGAATTTCTTCCTCACATCCAATCTAAACTTCCCCTGTTTAAGTTTTCACCCATTACCCCTTGTCCTATCAGTACAGACCCTAATGAAGAGTCCCTCTCCGGCATCCTGTCATTCATTATTCCTGGTTTGACTGAAATACCGAGGTTATTAAGTTCCACTTTCCCTTATGATGGAATACATGACTTTTATACAAATATTTAGCCCCATAGCAACAGTTTGGGCCTATGTTTGAAAACAAAATAACGTACAGTAAAATACTTCACCAGATTCTCTGTTTCTTCTGTAATGTGGCTCCCACTGACCACAGTGGGAGCTGCTTCTAATTTCAGGCTGTGTAAAGAAAGGATCATTAGAGAGCTTATACAACATGTTCATATGCAGAGCCTGTTCCATTCTACCCAGTTGGAGACATTTTAAAGTAGACCTTACTTCGGTGCTCTACTTGCAGGCTCTTCAAATTCTACATGTCTGCACTAGTTGCTTGCAGGAGCTTGTAATTCATTGTCAAAATCTTCCTTCCAGGCTGCTCTTGCAAAATCAGTGCAATAACACCTTGCCTTCCTCTAACTTTGTGGCAGAATTTGCAAGTGAAGTCTTGTCTGCCCAACTGGAAGAAAATGTGAGGGCTTTTTTGGTAGGGCATGAGGTGTGCCTTTATTTTCTCTTTCTCCTTTCTCTTTTTCCTTTGCTTTTTTAAGCTGAATATTGTTCCTGAGTGTTAGTGCCCTGAAAAGAAGCAGCAGTGGACACTGACTGCTTTAACTTGAAAATATGCCCGCTGAGGTGAGCCCTGCGGCTGTAGCCAAGCTTGACCTTGCTTAGTCTGCCTTTGAATAAATCAGAAGCAGCCCAGGGTGTGGCTGCACCAGTGAGTACCTCTTACTGCTGGGTATCCTGTCAGGGCAAGGCCCCAGGTAGCTTCTTTTCAGCAGTGACTTTTGATTTTGTAATGAGTTAAGTTGTTTTTATGGTTTTGAAGCCTGCATGTTAAATATTCATGTTTCAAGACTGAAATCTGTTCGTTTTCATCACCTTTTGATTTCTTTTCTGGATTTTCAGAGCGTAATTGTTGCTCTCTTAAAACTTTTTTTGCAATCAGACATTTTCCTTCTCAAAGTGAAATATTAGGCAGTTATATCTCAGTGAAGGAAACTGAAATGAAATCTTGTGATGAGCTGCACGAGAAGTACCGTACCAGTGTTTTAAAAATGAATTAAAAAGAGAAGAAATAGCTCATAGGATGGTGTCCTTGTGTACAGGTAGACTTTGGGAGGTTCTGAGCTGCTTGCAATTTTGAAAACAAAAGTGACAAGCACAAAGAACTTCACTCTAGTGTATTCTGGATAATGTGTTCTGTACCTTTGGGATACTGGAAAGATGCACAGATTATATAAATTTCACTAATTATTTTGAAATAATTACTACCAAAACTGCTTTGTAATTGTGCAGGTAGAACCCAGCACTACCTCTTACTCTATTTTGCGTAGGCTTTTAAATATTGATGACGACTCTACTTAAATGGATTAATTATATACTGCAGCACTTTGATTCCCTTTAATGTTACATTTGCAAACCACACAAATGGCCTGAATTATGAGATGAAGAATTGGCTGTAGTAAACCTGACTATTTTTTTTCCTCCTTATTCTGCCCTGAAATAAGTTCCTGTTGCTTTACAGCTTGGCTATATTCTAAAATACCTTGATGATCTACAAGGTAACTTTAAGTGATGGAGCAAACCACAAGTTGACACGCAAAATGGATGAAATCTTAATTCATAGCTTTTTCCTTTAGCGTCTGGTAGTGTGTGTGGCAATTTATCAGCCTGTTTTAGAATGAAATTATGCCTGCTTTGTGCCTTTCTTTCTCATGTTTGCCAGAAAATATTGGGAGGAATGTGAAAAAGGAGCATGCCTTCTTCAGCAGGGTTGGTGTAAAACGTGCCGCTGGACAGTTCTGTGCTTGCCAGCCAGTTTTAGTCTTTTCTAGCTCCTTCCCTTCAAACTGCAGCTTCTGTATCAACACGTCTGTCATCTTCGCCCTCCCAAAGATGAGATTAGCCTCATCAAGCAGGTTCTTCTAACTGTCCTTCACAAGGTGCTGGCAGGAAACCTTTGCCTTTTGCATCACTTTCTTTCCTTTGAATTGGATGAGATGTTTCTGGTTTGCTCAAACTACTGGTGTATGGGTATGGAGGGTATGAATTCCATTGGTATGAGTGTGGCAACTGTGCTGGTTTTGTAGGTTTTTACCTGGAAATGCTTTGCAGAGTTGTGTTTGGGACTGAAGGGTTCCATTCTTGAAAAGAAGTTCATTTGGTTTTTTGGGGTATTCTAAGTTACACTTTTTGCTGTGGTTGTCTGACTTCTCCATCAAGAAACAATTGTGGTGACGTGGAGTCCTCAGGCTACTGTAAAGTTTAGGCTTCTCTTAAAGGTGAAGGCTAATCTTCAGTCCATATGGAAGTTTATACAGCAGCATTTAGGAAGCACTCTCGGCCAAACACTTTCTCTCACGTGTTAGCTTCAATTTCTGCTAATTTTCTCTCACATTGCATTAGAGCAATTATTGTATTTCACTGGAAGGGAAAAACCTGTCATGTTGCACTTTCTACTACGAAGGTATGCCTCTGATGTACTCCCAGTTTGAACCGATAGACTGATAGCTGTGTGCTTACTTCTGTAGAGCATTCACAGTACGCTGCTGCTGACTGCCACCATGCCTACATTGGGTTGGTGGGTTTGGTGGGTTTTTTCAACTCTTTATATCAGCTTTCAGAGATGCTTTGCATCTGACTGATTAAGCTTAATGGGTGCCATATATAATTTTTACAAATAGCTGTCTTGCATAAGTGTATGTTATATATCAAGTTGGTAGTGTATTAGAAGAACAAAGATAGTGGGAAAGTTCAGACTGTTACTGTTTTGTTATTGAATTCAGAATGTTGTGAAGGCAATGTCCTTGACAGGATCAACTCCTCAGCACTTACTATCATGCAGAATTTTTTTTCCCTTAATATGCCTCTGAAATACCCTTTGCAAGCTTGAAATTGGAGATAATGACACTTGATTTGCAAAGATGGCAAAACATCATTTTAACAATTTGTTCTCTATACCAAATTTGTGAGGGTGGATTAGCACAGGTTGTATGACCACAAAACCATTTTATTAGTTGCAAACATAAAACCTGTACTTTTAATTGCACAAACCCCTCCATTAGGTTTGATTTATCTTTAAAGTACGGCAAACTTGCAGTGTGCACTTGCAGTATTTGGGAAAAAGGAAGGCATGGAAATTTAGCCCCTCTCTTTTGTCTCCCACGTCATCTGTTTTGCTAATACAGGTGTTGGAAACTTCATAAGCTGAATCATTTGGACTCATTAGGTCATGATCCTGTGCATGCTGGGTTCTTAGAAAGAGAGCTTGCAGTCTTTTCTAGCAATAGTGTAAGACTGGATACATGCCCACATCTATTTACAGAGGTTGTGATAGGACAAGGAGTAATGGGTTTAAACTTAAACAGGGGAAGTTTAGATTGGATATGAGGAAGAAATTCTTTACTGTGAGGGTGGTGAGGCACTGGAATGGGTTGCCCAGGGAAGTTGTGAATGCTCCATCCCTGGTGGTGTTCAAGGTCAGGTTGGACATAGCCTTGGGTGGTATGGCTTAGTGTGAGGTGTCCCAGCCGATGTCAGGGGGGTTGGAACTAGAGGATCTTTCCAACCCTAACTATTCTATGGTTCTATGATTCTATGAATTGGAGGAGATTTCTTAATACATGGAATCTCAAGTCTTTGAGTGTGTATTGGGAATACAATGTGCTCTTAATCACCCATTAAAAGCAAGCACAGCCTGTAGCTATTGGGCAAACTCAAAAGCATCTTTAGGAGCTTTCAGGAACAGACTGGATCCAGGCCAGGTCTTTGGCCAATGCAGGAATGGGCAATAGCCATTTCCAGGTATAGAGAGAAGCAACTTGTTCATAGAAATCTTGTGCACTATAGAAAATAGTCATGTAAATTACTGCTACTTGTATTACAGAGCTGTTTCTGGTGTACAGTTGCCTGCAGGTTATTGTCACACCCTCCAGAGTGAGTAAGTATCTGAAGGCTGTGTTTACAAAAGCCACATAGGTGTCTGAAGATGCTAATAGTGGTGCTTACTGATACGTGTATATGTTTTAAGTCAATCTCATTTTGTAGGCTGGGTGGTTTTCTAATTTCCAGTAGTCTCTGCTTTGCATAATTAGGCATTTACATAACTTTGCAAATGTGTGGCCCAGTCTGTTCTCCAGTGCTATTTTACCTCTCCTGATTGCCGTGGCTTTGTGTGCAAGGAAGTATTTTGAGCCAAGTTAATTATACTGGCGACTGTACTATGGCATATTGTGTATGATTGTATTCTATTTACTCTGTATACTTCAAAATTACTTCATGATCTTGAAGCTTAAAGCTTTTTACTTTAAGGCACCAAAACACATCTCGTCTTAAAAATGGTCGAACGTACAAGGTGCAGTTGTTAGCTCTCTCTTCTTTGTTCTCTCTGCTTTCTTGAGAAAAGATCAAACAAAACACACTGACAGGTAAGAATGTCTCACAAAACACCTGGAAGAAATGTAGCTTCCCGTTCCATAAATTACTGGTACTCTGCTCACCAGCTGCCTGTTATGATGTTTTATTGATGAATAAAAGTGGTGTCTGAGGCAATAGGATGTCTTGCGTCTTAAAACACTGCCAGTTATAAAGATGTCTTCTTGAATAAATTTCACAATTAGAAAGTATTGACAAAAATATTCAATCTTTTTTACATCAAAATAAGCTCAAACATCTGCTGCCAAAGTCAGACAGTATCAAGTAATCTTTTAAAAGTATATTTTTATTATCCTGACAGATGCATGCCTGTATGACATGGATGTCAATTTAAGTTACTAGTGCCATTAATACTTGACAAAGACATACTCCCAGAAGAATTTACGTTTGTAAAATGTTGTCAGATGAGTATATGGTAACAAAAAGTAAGCAGAGTTATTCAGCTCTGTTGTTAACAAAGCTAAGAGCATGTTATCCCCAGCGAATTGCAAAAATTGGTGTTCACATCTTTTCTGTTTTCTAAATTCCACAAAACTGACAGCAGAAAAACTCATTCTGTGCCTGCAAATGTCTGTTTAAGCAACTCATGCATACATCCCTTTTCATTTTCTCTAACTGTTGGCTTACAGCACAGAAAGATTTTCAGTTTCATTTGAGGTGAACTTCTTCAGCATTCATTTTCTTTCCACGAAATTTCAAATAATCCTACTTCTTGGCAAGGATGCTGCTGTGAAGAGAATATTGAGGAAAATGTGAAAAGACCTGTGCCAAAGTTTCTGATCTGCTTATTCAGTCAAAGGAGTGTTGGAAGGCTGTATGACTTCACTCATTAGGAAGGCTGAGATTGAAAACATTCGTGTCCAGTTCTTATTTGTCAAATATGCTGGTATATTCATTATTCAAATTTGTACGTTTTAGTAACCTGAGATCTCATTGTGGGAATTCTATAATGAGAAACTAAGCTTACTTTAAATTCTTTCCTTCCAGGTCCTCTATTTTTCTTTTCTTTTTTTTTTTTTTTTTTTATTCCTCTCCCCACAGAAGTGTTCTGGAAGGAATTTTGTTTCTTAGAGCAAGAGTGGAGTGTTCTGGGTAGACCAGGGCAGCGTTCATGGAGTTTGGTTGGTAGCTCTGTCCTCCTGCTGCTATCCTCTGTGTTAAAAATTCTAGTCCATTGTGGTGCCGAGTCATTTGAAATGCTGAATTTCTGACTGAATCTGGGGTCATAAACATCACATTAAGGGCTAAATTGTTATACTCAGTGATTAGAGGCTGCGTTTTCTTTTAAGTGGATTTTGTCTTTTTTAGAGAGTAAGTTTTTTCTTAGAGATGAGCCTGAACTCCGTAGAAATGCTTTTTACTGCTAATGGCTCTAACGTAACTAAATCTATAACTAAAGGGCTGAAAGCCATATTGATACTTCTAGATGTATTTCCATTTGCTGTTGTGAGGCAGACTGGAAGTGAGATCTGTCTCTCACAAGGCAGAGTTCAAGACTTTTTAAAGTGGTGGCGATGCACTGCACCTCCTGAGCTGTGATTTGTCTCATCCTGAAGCCTCTGTTTAAAGTACACCGCAGGAACTGGTCCCCAGATACGGTTGTGTTTTATTTTATTGTTATTACTATTTTTTATTGAAGCCTATGCCACTGGTGCAGGCAAAAATACGTAAAGTCAGATGAGCTCTCTGCCCCTGCAGGCCATCACTAAGAGATTTTTCGGATGGGGCTCTATCCATGCGGGTTGTATTTCAGTCTTGAGAAGGAAGTACGTATTCTGCTGGCTGCCTGACCACTCTCTGTCATCACTCCTCTTAGTATAAATGGGTCCATATTAAAATAATATTTCAAGGTTTTTATAGTGAGTGGATTTTTAGAATTAATGGCCAGGAATCTATTGTAGAATGTAGTTTTTAAGGGGGAAATTTTAGAAAGGTTGACTTGAAAGAGTAACGAGGGGAATGAAATCAGCTGCATGAATCTTTGCCTCACATTTCTTTGGAGCCCCTTTTATGCTTATTTGTTTTTTTACTGTTCTTTGCCTTGGTAACTTGGTAGCCATTCAGTCTTCCTCTTTCCTCCTACTCCAAGTATCCTGTGACTTCAGAATCTTGTGTAGCTCTGGATCAGAGAAATAAAGATAAGAGGTTGGTCAAGATAGATGAACTAGTTGTCTATTAATGTTGTAATGGGTGCTACCTAAGGCTGTGCATGCCCTGAGTTATGAGGGGAGTTGTGCAAGTGCACAGTGTAGTGGTGCAGGCTGGGGGGAATTTGGACTGCGTCAGGTCTGGAGGCTGGAAGGTCCCAGGGTCCAACCTCTGGTCACTCATACCTACCCATAGTTTTACCTTTATAGTGGGAGCCCCTTTCGCAGTGTTTTGCGAGACTTGATCGTATGGAAGCACTGATGGACAAAATGCAGCTGCAGGTTAACACTGAGGGGACTGAGAAGAGAGTCTGTGCTTGCTCCAGTGTAATGCGATGTGATGACAGCCATGGGGCTGTGCTGACCTGCTCTCTGAGCTCTGGCAGGGGAAAAGGTTTCATTTGGTGCTAAGTGACAAGTTACTCCTTTAACGGTAACGCTTTCCCAAAGATGGACAGAGGGAGGTGCATTTTATTGAACCTTTCACATACAGTCTGAAAAATCTGAAAGTAAAAGTCCTTGCTTTTTGAATGCCACGTTATCTCTCAGGGAAGGATCCTGTAAATTCAGTCATGACCTTTCCTGACATCATAGGAAAATGGCTTGATTTTCCTTCTAGTATGCGAGCATAATTCCTTTTACAAAGAAGTGCCTGTGAGTTATTACTGCAATTTCAATGGCTGCAGCTTTGCAGCCAAAAATGTATTTGAACTGTTTTTGCTGTTTCTATAGAGAAGCGTGTGATGCTGACTTATAGTACATGTTAGTGACAAGTTTTATAAAGTATTGGAAAGATGAACATTGTCAGGAGAAGTTAATGAGAGAAACATAATTCTCTGAGAAGCCGTTGAATGAGAGTTTGCAATAGGGATGTTGGCTGGATATCAGAAGAAGCATTTTTAGCAGTGGAAACTTTGAATACAGTGACATATAACAGGTCTTAGCTGTGTCTCTCAAGTCTCCCAAACATAATAACTGAAATTCAAGAATTTGCCTCATTTAAGAATTAGGATAATAATTGTAGGTGTATTCTACAGTCCCAAAAAAGAATAAGCTTGAATAGCAGACTCATGGCAGATGACACTTTGTTACTTGTATTTTCTTCTGATATGAAGTACACTGGATTTTGTCTCAGATAAACTCATCTTACTGCAGGGAAGGTGATTTGGCCTGTTACAGGAAGCCTTTGGAAACTGCTGTAAAAATATGTTTTTAATCTGTATCTTTAATAGCAAATTTCAGTGAGGGCAAGAGTGGGTAGGTATAGAAAAATTAAAGTTCAGTAGCACTCTTTGTATGTCTGCACACATTTAATATTATTGTCATTATATTTTTTTTGAAGGCAATTTATACACAGCAATATTTCTTCCCTACTAGCACTTTATAGAGGACGGCCAAGAGATGTTCATCAAGTATGGCTGATTATGTTGTCCTCTTTTTCAAGTTTCCATTTTGTGCCTATGCCTGTTGCTCCAACCTTTCTGCATCTCCAAGTGTCTCTTTGAAAATAGCTAGAAATAACAATTATTTCCCATTTTCCTCTGTCCGATCTTCCAGAGTATTAGAACTGGTCTTGGATCAGAAAGATGCTTGAGGACATCTCTGTAGGTACTTTTCTCAATGAGTTGCTTACGCAGTGAGTGTAGGAACAACCAGTTCTGGGCTGGATAACTGTAATTTGCTTTGATTTGATATGGTCAGCTATGCTGGAGATAAAGCTGCTTATTTATTTCTTTAGAGAACATTGAATTTTGAATAATATAAAGCTACTTCTTGAGTCACTGTTAAGGTAATAGTATTCATGGTACATGTTGCTTTTAAAATCAGAGATCTTGGGTATTCTACTTTGATGGAAAACCTAGCTTTACAATGAAGACAGTTTTACTGCAGTGTCAGGGAAAGCTGGCTCAAATGGTTAAGCAGAAAGTGGATGTTAAGTCAAAGGTGTTTGTAGAATGTCTGAAAAAGAAATGAGGAAAACAAAGGTAACTGTCAATTTTTTGTTAAAGTCAAGTTAGTGATAGAAGCGGCAGCAGGGAATTTACAGTCTTCTATTAGGAGGAGAGGGAAATTGTAGAGCACTTACGTATAAGAGTAGAAAGTTTGGATTCTGGAAAATGCCTAACTTATTCTGTGTATTTTGCCATCTACCTTTGTCCTGGAGCAGAAAATGGTTGGAGCTATTGCCTCCCCTTTACTCAGCAGCGAGCAGTAAGAAGTACCTTGGTGCATTTCTATGTTCATCGCTTACAATCTTGCTTCTATAGTGTGTTCTGTTTATGTTATGATGTGACAGGGGTTTGTTTCCCACTCATCTGAAGGGCAGGTTTAGAAGCCTAGGCTTTCCTTCTGTTTCTTGCCTAGGCAGTGAAAGGAAAATGTTTGGCGTGGCTCCAATCGTGCTAGCTTAATTTGAAGGACTGTCTCGTGTCACTGTGCTCTGGAAATTGCTTTCCATAAGTGATTTATCCATTTCTGGCATGGGTAGCTGGATGATTGTGGTACAGAGGCAATTAAGCATACTGAATGAAAATCCCAATTTATTTGCATACATTCGTAAAACACCCTTTTGTATCAATGTGGCCAAGGGTTCTTGTTGTCATCCTCAAAGGTCCAGTGTCATAGAAAGCAAGGGGAGCTACCCAAAAGTTGCATCAAAGTCTATTTAAGTTTCTCTGAAATGAAAGACTTTAACTTCATTTAGTAATCACAAAGGAATGTGCTTTATAGAATTATTACTTCAAAATTGTAACTTCATAAGCTACTCAACACTTTAGCTTTAATAATTGTATTACTGTCTTATTTATTAGCGTATATGTTCAAAGATATTGTGAAACAGTGCAAAGGTAAAGGCTGATTACAAATTACGTAAATGATTGTTTTTGCAATAAATGTTTTTGGATAAGTGAAAAAGTATGAAAGTTACTGAAACAATGGAAAATATCTTGCGAAGCATCTTCTGTTTTGGTTCCATCTATATTTAGGAAGCTCAATGCTAACAATTCTCCTTTTGTTCTTCTTACAGCTAATTCCACCCTTCTCGGAGGTGGAGGAGGTGAGTCTTTGCTTAATGTTCTATTTATTCTTAAGTAAGAGTGAAATGTATGCTGAAGAAATGTAGTGTTTATGTGGTTATAAAATAATGTGTGATAAGTTCAAAAGATAGAAATGTAAAATTATAAGGTGGGAAGACTCACTGAAGTCAGTAACCTTTCATATCATGAAGAGGCGGGGATTATGACTGCTGCTGAATCTGGTTTCTCCTCTGGATTAGACTAAGTCTGACCTTATATGAGGCTGACTGAAACATAAAGGAACTGAGCTGCTTTATGTTACGTTTAAGTATTTGGGATTTTTAATTTACTTCAAGGGAAACTTGAATCCATGTTAAATAAACAGTTTCAAAAGAAATGTTAAATAATAAAAACACAGTAAAAGTCATTCTAGTAAATTAATGAGTCAGTATCTTTGTCCTTAAAAAACCTCCACCTTGGTTGCTTACCCGATTCTGTTTGCCAGAATTCAATACAAATCTTCAGTGCATGTAAGAGATGCTACCAGTGTGCCTCCTAGTAAGGCAGATATACGCAAGTGCATGTGGTGTGTATTGTTTCTGAATAGATGGATGCTGTTTTATATTGGTTGACTGATGCTATTTTGCTGTCTGTAATACTGTAGTAACGTGGCTGTAAAACCTTTCACAAGTGTTAACAATTCAGGGAAAAAGAAGGCCATGAAGAGCTTGATCTCAGTTTGCTGTGACTTCTCCTGCATCCCAGAGGGAAGTAAAAGAGCTTGGTTCTGGAAATTTCACAGTGCAGGAGCAGTACAGGCAGCGACTAATCTTCCTTCCTGGCTGGAGTTAAAAGGACTTGATGATCAGAGCTTTCATATGTAAGGGTAAAGGAGAGGGCTCTGTGGAAAGACAGAAGATGGCTGTTGCTTGTGAGGTTTTGAGGATAAGTTGTCAAAGCTTTTGTTTAACAGCCTTAACCGAACAGGCAGCCCTTATTTGTGCCCCATGAAAAGGTGCTTGACAACTGTGCCCGGGTATCTAAAATAAAACCACGTCTCTCAGCTGTGTGTCCAGACACTGAAGTACAGGGAAGCCTTACCTGGTAATCCCATTGGATTAATCTGTTTCTTTTGATTCGAGTTAGTTGTTTGCAGTGTACCAAATTTTTTCTTCTCTTTTTATAGAAGATAATCCTTTAAAAGGTAATCCTTCACTCACCGCTCCTGTTCCTGCGGAGCCATTTGTGTACCTCCTCTGCGGCGCTTGCTCCCAGCTGGTAGCGTCAAAGGAAAATCATAAATCAATGCAAATATTCAAATTCCAGCCGGGTTCCCAGAGCAGTGCTGCTGCCGAAAGGATTTGGCTATTGACTTTCCGTGCTATTTATTCAGCTGGACTGTACTTCGAGAGTCGATGTCCGTTCAGCACGGCACTAGATAACATGGCTCCCCCTCTGCAGCAGATGGGATGAGCTTGTGCTGCGGGTCAGGTTGGGATTTTTTCCTGTACTTTATGTGATGAACGTTGGGGAGTTTCGATCGAGTCAATCTATTCAATCAAGTTAATCTGTTGTCAACTAGAAACATCTCTTCCACTCCCAGACTTCCTGGTCTCTCCCCAAACTCTGGGCAGGTTGAGGTGATGGCAGCACATGAGGCTGAAGCAGGATGCTGCACCTTCTCTTCTGCCTCTTCCTTCCCTCCTTGGTGGCCTTTTGGGCTTTTGCCACCCTGCCCATGGCAGGGGATTGGAACGAGATGATCTTAAGGTCCTTTCCAACCCAAACCATTCTGTGATTCTGTAGAAGTTCCCTTATATTAAGTATAATAAAAGTAGCATGGGTAAGCTCCTGTGGCAGGTTGGGTTTTGGAGCTGTGGGTCCCTTGAGGAGCCGGCTGCAACAGGCTGCGGATGGTCTGGGCAGCCCCATGCCCTCCCGCAGAGGAGCTCTCCCTGCATCCCTCCTGGTCAGAGCCCCAACCTCAGGTACTTCAGTCTCCAATGGAAGGATAACAACGTCCCCCCTGGCTGGTGACACAGGTAAAATACTAGATTTTACTATTTTATAGCTTTGAGTTTGACTATTGATGGTTGAGGGGCTGTTTGTGCTCTGGAGCTGCCCTTGGGTAGAGTTTATGGTGCATCCTCACAGTGCACTCCCTTAGGTTTTCTGGGTGTTTTGAGGAAAAATCCTGGGGAATGTATTGCCAAAGTACTCCCAGGTTTGGGCAGCCACCGTGGGGTGTCTGTGGCTCTGTCCTTGGGTGCATGCATTGGTCTTCAGGAGAAGGAAAGGGTCCAGGGAGCCTGCTGGCTGGAGCTTGCTCAGGGGAGCACAAGATGGAGGACCCCCTGCCTGCCTCAGGCAGATGAAGCCAGGAGCCCCTCCCTCTTGGGAAAGGGACTTGGTACTGAACATGTGCATCTCTCTCTAGAAGGGATCGTTTCATTTTCAGTTGAATGGGTTTGCATTTTAAGTTCTGGATATATTTTTTCCAGCTGGAAGTGGCGGCAGCACTCCACGTGAAATATTGCTAGTGAATTATTAAAATTTTATTGTATACGTAAACACCAGAGCCTTCTTTTGATTGAAGATACTGAATATTTATGGTAATGCATAATACCAGTGTAGTTTCTCCTGTAATGGGATTCAGATCTCTTCAGTAACGCCTGTTAATTTAATCTCTTTGTCACTGCTGGGGGTATGGATGTGCATCTTAGTTTTACAGAAAATGAAAACCAGAAACTTCTACTTGTCCAAGCTTGTGCAACAGGTTTTGTGATTTTAAGCTCTTTTTGGGATGCTCTGTGTTTGAGATCTTTCCAGAATTGAGCTCAAATCAGTTGAAAATAGTTAGTTGAACGCCCTGCTCCAACATTTGTGAAATAGTCAATATGTATGTAAAATCCATCTTCTAGAGAAGAACTGCTGAGGGACCCAAGGGGAAACGTTGTCAGTAAATGGAGTGCACTGGTTGTATGTTCAGGTGCTGATGGGTTTTTGTGGCTGCTTATCATCCCTGTGTCACCTCAGAGCCACATCAGGGCATCCGTGTACTTTGATTTCCCAGAGCCAGAGTACTGATTTGTTCTCGCATTCCCCATTTAAATGCTGTCTATTCATTTTCATGACCATTTGGAATGAAGAGATAAAAGCACAAAAGATACCAGAAACAATTTTTCACTGAACTGTTTAATCATAAAATCGAGAAACCCACAATGGAGTCTTAGAAGAATCTTTAGTTAAATATAGATGTCGAAGATTTTGTTCTGCTTTTCAAATAACTCTGAAGTTTCCAGGATTACATTATGACTTTGGTGAGTGAGCCTTTTTTTCTTTCTCATTCTTTACTGGTTTTAATAATTGATTTTTAATTAGGAGGCGTATTTCACTTTCAGGTCTGGATTTATCACACATTCAGCATCTCACTGCTTCTGTTAACTTGCTCAGGGCATTATGACTTATTTGTGCATCGTGTATTATTTGCCCCATTATGTTCAACAGTGCAAAGGTGAAAATTATTAAGAAAATTACCTGCCTTTGGAGGGAGTGAAGAAAAAGCCACTTGGTATTGTGAGAAGAAGTGACCCCTTTTAAAAATGTATCATGAAGTTTTGGCTGCTGAGAAATTGAAATGCCCTATTTTTGTATGGCAGTTTTTTCTTCTCTTACAGCTCTGTTAAGGCATGAATGTATGTGATTTCTTCTCCCTCTTATGGTTTTGGATAGTCTGCAGGGTTTTGGGGGTTTTATGCCCCACTGTCCCCACTTAATTATCAGTTAATTTCCTTGGGGTTCATTTTTCTTTTACTTCATTTCTCTGACTGTAATCAAGTTCTTGTTACGTGCTGATTTCTGGATTTGCTCACCTTCTTTGACCTTCAATTGAATGTATATTTAAATAGCAAACTATGGAATTTTGGCATTTTTTTCCCTTGTAAAATTCTGTTGCCCTATGGTACAGTTCGAGAAGGAGACATAATCATTTAACGTGTCCTGTTCTGAATATAATTTTTGTCAGGTCTGTTCTTAAAAATGGTAATTTTGTCTTTCAAACCTCTGAGTTACATTCACAGTCTTTTGGAAGCATTGTTTGTACCCATTTTAGATTTATTGCCGCAAAAGATCTGTCTGCTTTTCTGTTTCTCTCCATCTTTCTGTCTCCCTCTTTCTTGGCTAGTGCAACTAGGTCTTTTCTAGGGCTTTGGCTGGCATGGAAAAATTAATTCCTGTATAGCCATAAGTATGTTAGCATATCTTAAAAGTAGACCAGACCTACATCTCCGGTCTGCCAAGATGCAGTTTGTAGCCACGTCATTTGAAATGGCTCTTACGGCATGGGGAGCTCGTATTCATGATCACAGCAGGGAGCTGGGTTTCTCAGTGCGTTATTGGGTGGACTCCATTTTGAAAGTGGGATTTGCTTGCCTTCTTTGTTTGCTTTTATATCTATGTTAGATTATGATAATGGCAAAAAAAAAAAAGTGTTTTCTCCTGATAAAATTATCACAGACAGACTTCTGGAGAAGTGGTTTGTTGGGAGGGAAATGAGCCATTCGCTGGCTGGAGCGTTTTGCTATTCTAAGCACAAAATTGCATGATGCAGGAGGTGGCCTTTGTGCCAGGTTCAGTATGCCACTTCAGAGGCGTCTAGTGGCACATCAGCCAGGAGGATCTCAAAGGTAAAGGCTTGGATCTGGCAGATAGGACACACTCTTTTGTAAGGTTTTGCACCTTTGCAGAATTACAACTGAAGCTCACACACATCACCTTAGGGCAGCTGAGGTAGCACTTGTTGCCACTGAACATCTGGGTTCTACCTCTTGGGTCCAAATAGATGTTGGAATTGTTCGTCTTCAAGCAAGGGTGTAGCAGGTGTGTAGCACAACCATCATGGCTGCTGCTAATGCTGCAGAAACAGCGGATCACTGCTGGCAGGATGCTGCTGCAAAGTCACTGGTGTTTGCCAGCCACCCTGTCAATTTGTCAATTAACTGTAGGCTAATGAGTTCCAATAGGCCACGATTACCCAGGCAGTAGTGGCAGGAAGGAAGAGCTGACACAAGTACCTTTACTTGACATCCCTCTCGTCGGCCAGGGGTAAAGATTTTATTCTCATGGCTGGGACCACTATACGCTACTGTAGAAATACACTGCTATTTCCAGCCACCTTCTGGTAGTGAAACCTCTGCTAAAATAAAAAAGGAGGTTTTGCACTGTCTGAATAGTAACTTCACATCAACTTAAATAGCAGATGAATATTCGTGATGCTGAGAAATGAAAGTTGTACAAGAGAGAATTGGAGGCAGGAATGAGACAACTTGCAAATCACCCCCTAGTAGTGTGAGAATACTTTAAATACTAGACTGGCCCATTCAAAATGTATAACAGGAAGAAGAGAAGCCTCTTTTATCCTGAACCAGGATGAGATGCTCTCTGTTTAGGATTTCACAAGGCTTGGGCTTGATATTTACATAATTTAAATGCAAGTGAAGCAAGGGTTTAAATCCAAAGTTCAAATTTGCGCATGACGTGCGCATAACATGAATGCATCCCTTGAGAGGAGAAAAAAGAGTTTGGGAAAGGAGCACTGACAGGATTCTTTCATCAAGAAAATAAGCATTATTATTTTGTATTTTTTTGTGTCAGTCTGTTGGCATGTTCTTGTATCATGTCAAATGCATTTGTCAGATTCGGGTGTGCTTGCAACAAATGTCTTCATGGAACAAATGTGCTTCATCTGGGATTTCAGCTATCTTCAAAAGCATTCAGTTGCTTTGTACACCGCGTCATCATATCTTAGGTATTTAGATAATAGCTATGGAGATACCAAGATTTTCACTATTCACTAATAGTGATCATGAAGACAAACTGATAATTTAAGGCAAATGGCCATTTGCCTTTGTTGCTAATTGATCCCTTTCTGCTAGAAGATTGCTACTGCAGTTCTGTTGGGTTATTCAAGTGTTTTATCTCTTTTGACTATTTGCATGCTGTTCTTTTTCATCTCTGTAAACAGAGTGGGTTTGAGAGGGCTGTATCCACAAGTTCACCCACTGTGACAGTGCATCAGCCAATTAAAATTTCAGTATTTATGCATTTATGTATTTCTTTCTGTACAGCAGTAATACCAGTTCCATTGGTAGCTCAGCAGCTCAGGGTAGACAGTAACCTTTTCAAGGTGTTTGGATCAGCCCAAAATCTTGTTATTATTTATGAGGATTTTGTTGGATCAGATCAAAGCAAATAGATTTCTCTGTAATTTAACTGCATTTATAGAATTCATTCAAACATCCTGTGTAAGCAAAGTGTTTCTTTACAGGTCAGTTATTCTTGAAATGTTTTTTTCTTTGTTTTTCAATTTGTGTCTCTCTGTTTGCTTTTTGCCTTCTGTTACTGCAGTGGGTATTTCCATGCGAGTTTTCATTTAACTGTAATTAAAATGAGTGGATTTTCTCATTTTGCAGTGCATCTAGAGGTATAATGACGATAGCTCTATAAATAAATAAGTACAGTTTATTTCCAAGGACCCTCAACTCAAACTACCGTGCTTATATTTGGTGTGTGCACTGCTCTAGTTTCTTTGTCGTTGTTGAGGTTGGTTTTGTTTAAATATGATACATGTTTTGCCCTTGGGCTATATAGGGTGCTAACTTCCTTTCTACAGTCATTTTATACATTCTTACAGTTGTGGGTAATAATCATAAACAGGAAGTCTGTGGATTGATTTAAAGTATTTCTTAGTTGTTGCCTAATTGTATCCTGTTAATTACACTTTCCCAGCAGTTACTTAAAAAAGCATAAAATGATGTTTTGCTGTTTACAGGAACTGGTACAGGTATGTGATCAGGTGTTCAGTTCAGATGTGTACATATAGTCGCTGATGTACATAAATGATTTTCCCTAATGATGACTTCTTAAAAATACATGTTCAGCCTGCGTTTCTCTGAAGTGATGCTCCTGTCCCAGCCAATGGTACAGGAGCGTGACTGTGCTTCAGTCATGCAAATAACCTAACATTTTGTGTGTCCAGGCATAATTACTCACTGCTGTCCTCAGCCTTTTAATGTTGCTGCTGTGTTGACTTAATTAGGCATTAGAAAGTGATGTTTTATTTTTCAGTCATCAGTTACCGAGTGCTGAGTCCACAATGCTCTGAGCTCCCACTTTAATCGAGGCGTTTTTCTTTCTCAGATAGACTGACATGCTGACTCTCCTCATTGTGTTTCATTTGTTAGCAGGTAGTTGCAGTGTTATGTACCCACAACAGAAAAATGAACATACCCAGCTTCTGCCATATGTGTATTTATATGGCTTTCATATATACACACTTATTTATATATGCATGTCACTATCTGTGTTCGTGACTGAGTCCTGCAGTCCTTTCAGGAAGTCAGACTTAGTGTGTGTGTGTGTGTGTGTGTGTGTGTATGAATAAGTAAATAAAAATATGACATTAATTTTGTTAGATGGAGAAAGACCTTTAGTTCATGGTCATTGAATATATAAGGTGCTCTTGATAAAAATCCAAGTCAAAAAGGCATGCAGTTATGTGAGGAATGTATTTCCTTCCTATTTCCTTTTTGTTTCATGTTATGGGACAGAGCTGCAAATCAGGATGAGAGATGGCAAGAAGCCTTCCCTAATTTACAGATATAATGTGATGTGTAAGGCAATCCACAGTATGTCTGTTGCATGAATTGAACCTATGCTCTAAAAATGTTAAACACTTTTTCCACATACAGACAGATACCTGTATGCCCCACATGTATGTCTTTTATGCAGAAAACACAATTATTCTTTCATTTATCAAGGTGCTATTCAAGCATCTTCGAATCCTTCTGTTGGGACTCTCCCCTTGTAGCTGAAGGTACAGAGCACAGCTCCTGGGGTGCAGATAGAATCTATCAGTGCTAAGTCAGGCCCTCCAGTATCTGTATGCACCACTCTGCAGAAGAGTTTTTAAAATTAAGCATTTGTTAGATTACTTAAACAAAAATCTGTAAATTGGGACGCTTGCCAGAGTTGTTCAGTTTCACATTAACAATCTCCACTGTGTCCCTTTTGCTGAGGTAGGAATTAAGTGGGCACTGCGCTAAAGACATACTTTGTTAGTCTCAAACAAGGGTGGTGGTGATTTTAAACTTGTTTTTCAGATGTAAGGTCTACAGCTGTTCTTCCTGTCTCTGTAGAAGGACCAGGATTCAGTAGGAGGAAAACACAAAATGCCATTTTAATATTTAAAATTTTAATATTAAAAGAAACAGAATAAATGAAATAAAGAAGTGATGGAGGTACTTGACTTGTAGTCATAGAGGCACTTTTAAATATCAGCCCATTCACTGCAGCTTTTGCACTGGTGTGCCTAAACACATACTAAAGACCACCTCTCCTAATGGAGAGAATTTGCAGTAGCTAATTTGTTCTGTTTCTGAATAAAGCAATTACTTTTTAGTCGCTATATTTTCAATTTTGAATGGAAATTTTAAATAAAAAACATGATTAAACTATAAACACAAGCAAAAATGCAAGTATTGAAATTACTAGTATTGTAGAAAGAGTTTACACTTTGCTTGCTGCTTTGAGTGAAGGATTATGAAATCAGGTCTGCAGTCACCTCTCACCTTCCATTTCAGATTTTCTGCTCTTTCCACAGAGCTTCACTACTCATAAATGTGTCGCTCTTTGCCGATCACACTTTTCCAAAGTTCCTTTGTTCTGTGCAAGGCACTTACAGATTATAACATACTGCTTTTCAAAAGCCAAGAAAACCTTCAGCAGAGTAGTTGGCAGGATGGTTGAGTCTTGGAAAGGTCTGTCCTTAGTTTTGTGTGCCCATCTTCCTTCAAGATTTGAGAAGCCTCTATCAGGCAGACAGTATAAAGTGGGATGAACTTTTGGCATAATAAGAAAAATGAAATGTGGTGACTACTAATGAAGGATTAAAACTCTTTACATAGGTGGAACTGATTTTTAGGGGACATTAGTAGAAAATCTGCATGTACAAGTCTGCATTTGCAGTTGCTTGTCTTTTCTGACAGATAATACTGGATGATAACACAGCTTCCAGTCACTAGTTCTCATTTGAATGCCATACAGCAAGCTACAAAGTAGACAGCGCCTATGATTTAAGAAACAAAATGGTTCCCCAGCCTTTCTTGGGCTTCAAGTTTAGTGTGAATGACTTTGAGCATTTAATTTAAACTTTATTTTTACAATTAATTGCAGCGGGGGAACAGTAAACTGAGGTGTGCAGTAACCAGGGACATGAACTGCTGAAGATGGCTTTGATACGAAAGAAAACACTTGATGGACCTCATCTGTATAAGCATTATTATCACAGAATCCAAATGTTCCACAGACCTTTGGTGTATTTGTCCTAATTGCTCTGTAAACAGAGAAGTAATGTTTTCTCCATTTTACAGTTGGGAAAATAAGACAAGGAAACCGTATGTTTTGCAAAAGGTCCAAACAGAAAAGAGCAAAAATCAGCACTCTGAAGGCAAAGCATAACTCACTGGGGTTTCATAATGCCTGCATCAGGCTTGCAAAAAAGGAATTTTGATTCCTGTTTGGAAGGAAGAGGAATCTTAATTTTAGTACCAGTTTCATGGGTCGCAACAGGATGGTGTTTGGAAATAGAGAAAGCATTCTCTACTGAGAGCAACTTTCTGACAATTAGACCTTAATTGGTTATACAGCAAATTCTCTAAAGGAACAGCATAAGGACCACCAACTGGAAATAAGATCCTGCTAGATATCCAGTTTTACACTAATGGAGATGAAATCTGCATCTAGGAAAAATGGGATGTGTTTGGGGCTACCGCTGTTAATAATTCTAAATATACAGCAATTCACTGTTCTTACTTGGGGCTTTTCTGTATTAAGTTAGAAAAGGGCTGGTTTAATTTGAATTTGTATAGTATTAACAACAAAGAACTTTAAAATCTCTAATGACAGAAAGAGTCTTCTGGATTGCAAAAGTATCTAATTTTATTATCAGCCAAACTCTTCCAACAGCAGAGGAATTTCAGTGATTCTACAGTTAAAAATGCTACACGTAGAGTTATGTGTAAAATAGTGGTTGGGGTGGTTTTTTCTTTACAAAGTCCCCTTATTTGCATCTTCTTCCTCGTTCTTAGGTAAATGCCTTGCAATGCATAGCATTTATAATTCAAGTTTCTTTAAAGCTAATTTATCTCTTTAAAATGCAGAACCCGCTTTTGCCATTTGGGCTGACAGATCTGCAGTGTTGTAGTTTTGGCTACACATACAGTGGCAAAAAACAAAACATTTTTTGTCACAGTTCTCCTGTTACAGTTCAGTCTGTTCCTTTTGCATCATCAGCTGTTTCACAGAGGCATCTGTTTTAATTCTTATTGGGCAGGGCTGCAACTTGGTTAACTCAAGTAAGCTTCCCAAATCATTCACAAATGTGGATGATTAAATCAATTATGTCTTGGCTGAGTGATCTATGAGTGTATTATACACACACTATGTTAAAAGAATGTTATTAAGGTGCAAAACCAAGTACTTAAAGTTAGGAAGTGCCAAAATGAAAGTTGCCTGCAGGCTCGCAGTCTCTATGCATATATGTATTATGATATTTTCTCTAACTGTACAATTGCCTTGGTTTTCCAGCTGGAACATCATCCCATCTTTGTTCAAAACAAACTCATGTTTTACTTTTTGTGTAATTAAATTCTGCAAACCAATATTTGTTATGGTACTTCACAGCTTGGTGTATGATTTCATAAGGAAATTAAAGATTTCACAGTAATTTATTTGTCTGCCCCAAAACAATGGTGTTATCTTCAGCAAAACAAAACGAAGAAAAAAGAAAAAGCAGAGATTAAGGTTGGAATTCTAATTTTAAGGCCCAAGGGACTGATTCATATAAAGAAATGGAAGTCCTTATATTTCAAAAAGTAGGTCTGGTAAATTCCAAGTGATTCTGGAACTTCTGTATCAACTGAGGATGTAATGCAGCATTATAAATCACCAGACTGAAATTCACCTTGAGATTCCTACCTTCTCTACTTCTTGTTCCCAGCCCCACTACCTACATTTTACAGCTTAAGCACATCCAGTCAGAAGTCTGCTGGCCTAAATGTATGTATCAGAGAGGGATTGGTTTTAGGGAGGGTTTTTACTTAGATGGTTTCAGACTGTGGTCATAGAAAGGTTTGCTTTGACTTGATGAAGGAGCAGAAAGCTGTCTGAGGCAGGAGTGATGGGTGTGGAAATGAGTGCGAAGGGGAAGAGATGAGTGACAGCTTCCTCTGCTGCTGGGCAGGTTGCTACGTGAGACCCTGTTGTCAGACACCTGGGGTGTGGGGTGTGAGCGTTCCCTTTCTAGCATCTTTCTAACATCTTACCTTAATGTCCACTTCCGAAAACTGTGTCTCCCCAGTCACAGTTTCTCTTTGCTCCCAGGTCACTGATTTCTTTATTGGGAAATGCTTCAGGTTTAGTACCAGGCCTCTCTCTCTTTCTTTCCCAGATTCTCTTTGAATTTGCGTGTCTGTGCCCTTTCATTGCCAGATTCACTATTAATGCCATATCCTAATCACAGCTTTAGTCACCAGTCCTCATCTTGAGTCATGTCATCCACCCCTAAATACAGGTAGCACTCCTTTCTTTCACCAGTTTGTACTGGGATGAAGGGAAAAGTGTTCCGAACAGGCAGATGATTTGTTGAGCCAAATGAACGAATTAGTCAAGCAAATGAAAGAGGACTGCTAATTTCAGAGTTGCTGCAAGTGACAAAAAACTTTATGAAAGCTACAGTTACAGTTGTCATTCTGGGTTGTCTTTTAATCACTATTTTGATTTAAAATGCTTAGTCCAACTTCCCTGTACCATGGTGGTCGCCCCTTTCACTTTTCCATTGCTCTGAGGAATGAAGGCAGTATTGTTGGTGTAAAAGGATAAACCCCCTAGTGTTACAACCTCCTTTGTATAGCTTCACCCTTGATGACTGGGCAATAATTTCTCCACGGGGATTATTTGTTCAAGGGTGGGGCCTCTGTTCAATCCAGATATAACCCGGCTGCGGTGGAATTTAGCCTCTTCTCTGGGCTTACAAGCAATTAGTGCTGCAGCCAGAAGCCTGCCCTCCCAGGGAACAAAAGATTCAGCAGAAAACTGCTCCCATGAAATGACAACAGGACAAAGAAGCGGCAGATTTATCAGACAATTATTTCGAGTCACTTTTTACAGAACCGTAGCATGACCTCACCATGGGCTGGGATGAGACCTCTCCTATGGAGAACTTCAGAGGCAGTGAAACGAGTGTCAAAAAAAGAGAAATGAATATTCTTAATAACGCCAGGTACAGATAACAGTCGTATGTGGGTTTTGAAGGAAATTTGCTCTGATGGCAGGTAGGTTTTTCATCAGGAGCTGGAAAATTGCAAACATGTGATTATTCAAATAAGGTGATATCTGCAAATAGAATATACTAAGCAAATACTTCAAAGTTCATATGTGGTACTATTATCTTCTTCTCTCTTGAGAGTTGATTCAGCAGGAGCAGGTGATTTTTTTTCAACCTAAAGAATGTGGGTGTTTAGAGGAAATTGTTTCATTATAAAGGAAAAAAAGGACCAACGCACATCAAATATTCAATAGGATTCTCTCTTTTTCAAAATTAATTCCCAAATTTTATGCTATAAGATTTAAACAGTTGTGGGAGAGCTCCCAGAAGGCCTTTCATTATGTGTCATTATTACAGCATATGGGAGGCCATAGTGCCCTTCGTTACCATAGTTCCTTATTTAATCAAGAAAAATATGTTTCATGGCTGCGCAGCTGGGTAACCTTATGTATCTGTGCTTCTCTCAGGAAGCAATCTCATCTATGCCCCATACACACTTAACGCGAGTTTCAATTCAAAAAATCATAAGCCAGGCTTATTTCTTGACTCCATGGTAAAGTTTAAGGCCAGGCCACAGTTTTGCCTAGTGCTTCTCTGCAGTTTCTTAACAAAGGGAAGGCTTTTTCCTTCTGCAATACCAAAAGAGTTGGTGCTTGCAGTGTGGTTGCAGGCTCTAGTATCGCAGCACAAGGAAGGCAGAGTCCCCCTTGGTGGTGTGTCAGGTTTTCCATCAAGCGTATGGTCGTATATTTTTGAAAACCAATCTGAATTCATAATCATGTGTTTTCCTTACATGTATGTCTTTTAAAGCATAATACTTCTTACTGAGCAAGCTGTATCAGGTCTCCCCTGGAACTGCTATCGAACGCAGTTTAAATATTATCTAGCTTTAGGTGCTAGCTTTAGTTAAATATCTGCCCTGCCAGGGGAGACTGTTGAGGAAGACTTGTTTAGCTTTACAATTTCACTGGTAATGTTTGAACACCTCTGCAGGCACGAGCTATCCAGGAAAGCTGCTGTAGTCTCTAGGAGCTTCTTAGAGCGCATTAATGCCCTAATACTCAGGGAATATTTACTGTTTAATAATTGAGGAAAGTTGATTAAATATACAAAGCATTTAAATATCCGTTTTAAGCTCCCATTAATTCCTGACAAATTAAAGTATACTGGCATTTAGAGAATTACAGACTTCCGCAGTAAGTGTAGGCCTTACAGCAGTATGCCCATTTCGTGTGAGACAGAGCATTTGGTGTCACAAGACTGTGACATCTGTGATTGTGTATTGTCATACTGAGGCTGATCTCTGGTCATGGTGGGATCTGAAGGTTGGTGAGTAATGTTTGCTCCAACTGAGGTGGTAGAAGACAATTGGGAAAGTTATCATTTTATTATAGCTGTGGGGATCAGTTCTTTCTCCCACATGACTCTGCACACACATCACAGCTGCTGATCTTTTGCAGGTCTGGTAAGAGTATTACAACTATCTTAAGAGATTCTGTATATAATCAGAGGAAAGCAAGGCTGGATCAGACAATATCACTTCTGTTTAGTTCACTCCTGGTGATAATAATGTGGTGATAATACATCATTCCTGATACTTGTCAAAATCTTCCTTGTGTTCTTGTTTATGACTCTGAAACTTCAGTAGGCAATCTTTTCCAGTGCAGCACTGTGATTATGCACTGAAATATTTTTTCCCTATCCTGAAATTAAAGGATTCCTGTTGCTTCGGGGCAGGGGAGGGGAGGATCCTGTCATGTCATTCACAGTGTCCCATCTGTGAGAAAAGCAGATGCTTGTGAAGCAGCCCAAAAGGCTAATAATGAAGGATCAGGACACGTAAGAGATTTGTAGACTCATTAGTTTGTCGCAGGCTGCCCAACCTGGTTTTGCTTTTGTAGCGCAAAACATCTGTAAACAAAAGTACATCTTCTGAATTTCAAGAGAGAGAAAGATGACAGCAGCGCTCCTGCCTGCTCCTTTGTGAGTAAATCTCCCCTGGATGCATTTGCTCTGAAATTGCAACAGGGTGCAAATGGCTGTCTCCTCATCTGTGGGAATAAATCAGACATGAGAGTTGTAGGCTTGGCAGTTAAACATTGCCATTTGTAGAACACTGACATACTAATGATGGTAATTTTGCATTTGTTACTACATGCCTAATCTAATTAAGTTTTTCTTAGGGTACAATTGTTGTTTTCTGTATTTAATTATGTAAGCACCAGGTGCAAATGTTAACAGTAGCTGAAGTCAGAAGGAAACCTTTTATCTTTGTGTTACGCAAGACCTTTTTTCTGTATCTTTAATTTTGCAGTTAAATAAATGCATAGAGTATTCGGTTGTTCCAAGGTGTTATATTAATATTTCTGATTGATATGTGTAGGAAGAACTAATGAGGACTGACAGTTTATATTACTCAGTTTAAATGTATTTACAACTATTTATGAGTGCTATGGTTTTGGTTTCAGGTGTTGCAATAGTTCAGACTCCTTTTCCCAGCTAGACTGCTGATTTTGAGGGCTGGCAGACTTCCCACACTCCACGACAGATCTGCCCCTGTCTATTTGAAAAGGTCTGAACTACGTAGGGGTCCTGTTGTCTGAATCTGAATTTCATGGTAAAACTCCTTCTGTGAGTGCCAGCCTGGCTGTGAACTTTTTGCCACCATTTCATCAGTGCTTGTTCAAACATTGAAAGAGAGTTTTTGGTAGAATTCTTTGCCTGGAATAATAAAGTCAAGTATTATTTTTAAAGCTCGAGGACCTGAGCTTTGAAATGATGTTAAAGGCTGCTCTGAGGGGAGTGTCTCTCAAAAGGTTTTGAAACTAGAATGGTCATTTTTAAGTAAAGTGAACAGGAATTGCGGTAAACTTTTCTACCCGTAGATTGGTACTTTTTTAATCTGTTAAGTAAAAATAAGTTAAGCTTGTATTTTCTAGTGTCTAATCATCCATTAGTAATTTATATTTCTGTAAATCGGCATTAAGCATAACAGAAAAATGTGATAAATGACTGATGCTTGTTTGTTTTAAAGCATAAGGTGCCCGTGCAACATTCCCACTACTAATGCATGAAAGTTGTCTACAGAAGCATTTTTTAGCTTTTTCTAATCTGTGGATGACTATGCATTTTGTAGTAGAAGTACAGCCACGAGTTTAAGCCTTAGCTACCTTTTGTGGATTCGTTCAAAGCAGGATTTGAAGCTCTCCATGGACCACAAATCAGGAGCAGTGACCTGAAATAAGCTACCTTTCATATAAGGATCCTGTGTGATCGCCTTTCATTGGGCTCTGAAGTATGATTTTACAGTTGACTGTTGAGCCATTTTCAGTATAGAAACACAAAGGTTCACATTTATACTGGTGCCAGATTGACAGCATCCCCTGTTTTAATTCTAGATCCAGGTAAACAAAGAAGCTGTATCTGATGGTTGTTTTGATTTCAACTTTCCAGTGTTGTTAAAGGTAGAGATTTCCCCCATCCCTGCCATTGTTCTTAGAGAGCTCAGTTGTTTCAAGTTCAGTTTGTTTCTTCCCCTTCAGGCTTTTAATTCGAACTCCATTCCTTTGATGGTTTATCACCAAATTTGTTCAGAGGCTTCCATTTTTTAAGGTAGTCTTTCAACTACTACTGATTATGCATTGCATCAAAGAAAAGTGGTTGAAAAGTTTAAAACCACAAATAAAATATACATCAATGGCTTACAGTAATGAATGCTAACACTGTTTTTTCAGAAAGAGCCCTTTAGGGACACAAGACCATGATTCAGGTGATGTGAAAAATGGAGAGTTTGACTTGTGAGAGCAGCTCGCTGGATGTAGTGGTCAGGTTTTACTAAAGTTTAATTTTAAAAAGGTTAAAGCAGGTATGTTTAGTGTGAGTTCTTAGAAGGCCGCAAATTAGTACCAGGATTAATTCTTTCTGGCAGCGAGACCTGTGCACTGATGGGAATAATAACTTGTCACTTAGTTACGGACATTTTTTGCGTTTGGATTAATTTTGCCATTATTCCAGTTCCAGGTGTTGTTTCTCCCCCACCTCCCAGAAGTACAATGATTTATTTGGGTGATAATACTCAGGCTGTGATATTTCAGATGTCGGTATCTGTTTCCATGTAGAGATGCTTGGCAAAACAGGAAAATAAGATGATCTTGCGAAAAATATGCTGGCCTCATTAGGTGCAAGAGTGTCTCAAATGGTCCTTAAGCAACACTTTGGCTTCTCCAGCTTCTCAGCATGAAAACATAGCTAAGGAAGTTACATTATTTCAGGACAGTGAACAGCTTGCTTCAGATCCAGCAACTGTGTTTTTTCCTTTGGTTTTGGTTTTTCTCCCAAATGAAGAATGTCACTCTGCGCTGTTTACATTTACATCTCAAAACAATTAAGCTGAAACAGCTTCATAAGATTTGGAGCTGGCTTTCTCTAAGGGAAAGCTTTAAATTTAGTTTCCAGAGTCATGCAGTAAATAGACTTGTTTTTGTTTTTTCAAGCTGGTACAATTGTATATGTGTTCATCTTCCTGAAGAGGTTTGAACACTGTTGATTTTGGATTGTGCATATTGGCAAGGAAACTTACCCATAATTTCTGTAAAGTGCTTTAATTATCTTTGAGAAGAACAACTAACTGATGTATTGTATCTTTGGGGATACTTTTTATTATGTCTTTGGGTATCGCACTGAAATACCTTTTCCATAAAGAATCAGAGTAGAAAACAGTAAACAAGAAAAAGTACGAAATTCAGAGACTTTACTCCTTGTATTTTTCTGTGTCCTTGTACTATATCCATCTGTGAAATGCATGAAGAGCTTCTCTAGTCTGAACTGAACTTGATTTATGACATAATTGTGTTGTTCTAGAGTTTAGGCAAGAAATATTACAGTACGTAGGGAGCTTCAAGCAGACCTAATGTTGTTTAGAGGACCATCCTGCTGTCCTTCATTCCTTCCCCATTTCCAGGTCTCACCAACCAACTCCTGTACAGTCACGATACGTGTTGCTGATTGTGCAGTCCAATATTTCTTTGCTCCCTCTTACAGTAACTGGCATTTCTTTCTCATTAGGCAAAGTTTTAAAAGTAATTTTCCTCTATGGCAAGCTATTGGGGTAAGAATTCAGAAAAGGCTGCAAAGCAGAAGATTTCAGCTTTCGCATTCCTGGATCCTGATTCTGTTTTCTCTTTGTGGGATGCAAGAGAACGCTTGAGGTGGCTATATGCATGAGCTGCCTTCTGGATGCTGTTAGTTCCTCCCACTATTCCTTAGCAAGGGCAAAGCCTGGTTTCAGCCAAGAACACAAAGTTATTTGTACTAGATGTGCTATATGGGTCATGCACATATGAGACTGAACAGATCAGAACTGTTATGTAGGTGCTTCTATGGCTGTCTGTTGTAATGACCTGCCATCAGGGCTGTGAGAAGATCTTCTGATGCATAGGCAACATAGGACATCAGTTTTGTATCCTACCTGTGTTCTTCCCTATACATACACTGCCTGGGCTTTTTGAAGCAGGAACAGTCCCATAAGGAACAGCATCTGTCCCTTATTCTCTGGCCTGAGCAAGTTCCCTGTGAAGAGTCTCAGAGTGTTCTTGTATCCCTCCTACTTGCCAGGCGACGGGGCAGGTATGAAGCACAGCAAATGGGGGCTCAGGCTCTTGCAGACGGAAGGAGACCCTGACTTTGCTTCAGATGCTTGTCCTGCCTCTTCCTGAAGGCTGTCCCTGCTGAGTTTAGAGGCAGCCTCCTCCCTGGAATTGCTAAGTGGGGAGCAGAGGCGGGTGAGAAAGGTGCTCCCCGTTCCCAGGGCCAGTGCTCTCACCTCTGTCTTCCCTGTGTCCCTGCTTCCTTCCCCAGAAGCAACACTTGAGATCAGCATCATTCCTCCTCCAGTTTTGCAGGCGGTGCAACCACAGTGCGGAGGTCTGCTGTGAGCAGGGGCGGAGAGGGCACCAGGCAGGATTTAGCCACTGTTGCATATACAGTTCAGAATAATTTTCTTCTCCTTTGATAATTCTTGATGTGTCTTACTCAGTTCCAGTCTAATCAAGTTAAATGTTTTAGCACATTGTCTTGCTTCAGACATTTTACAGAAGGCAAGTGTAATCTTTCTTAAAAAGAAAAAATAATTCCCCTTTCATCTTTCTAGGGAGATCACTTTATTCATGTGTAGTGACCTGGCTCAACATTTGATAACTAATGTGTCACTGCAAGTTCCTCATTATGGTCCCAGCTTGCAGACCACCTGGAGTGCTTCATTATTCATGTGAACTTCAGGTTAAATTTTTAGGTCTGTGCAGGTGCATTTGCACTATTCATTGCAGGCTGGTGGCACATGCCTCATGAAGGGACAAGAGTACGTGAGGCTGAATGTGTCTGGAGGCATATGGAGCACTTATTGTTTTGACACCAGCCATATGAGGAGTGTAAGGACTGAGTCTCGAGCTCTGTGTTTATAATCTTTCCATGCTTTCCTTGGCAATCATTCTTTGATATATAGGCATGTAATCTCAGTGCCTGGAGAAGTAGAGAAGTCAGAGAGGGGAGGATAAATGGAAAGCCACACTCCAATTAAAGCCAGTGACATGGGAAGAGCTTAGTTCTCATTCCAGACATGAATGTATCTTTGGATGTGGATGATAGTTACGTGGCAATGAAACACAGCAGAGCTCTCCAGATTGCTACTGGTTGTAGTGCAGGATGTAAGTAATCCTGCTGATGCAGCTAGGATGCTCTTAAGGTGAGTTTTAGGAAGGATCTTGCATCTGCTTGATGGAAGCTTAATTTTGACTGTTTATTGCAGTCATTGCTTAAGCCACCTAAACTCCTTCCACCATCCATGTTTGCATCCTGAAAGCAAATAAGTGACCTACTGAATTAAATCTCTGATCTTAACTTGTTTGGTTTGTAGTCTAAATAAATAAAAAGGCAAAAGGTAACAGTCTGATGCTGCATACAGATCAACAGAGCTCTCTCTGTGTGGCTGCAGGGTTATTCTGTGTTTTCCTTGAGTTTTTGTTTGTGGGTTATTTTCCTTTTTTTAAGGGGGATTTTCTTTGAGGACTTCTCTTTGTGTGTGTGTGTTTTGTTCTAAAAGAAATATGGAAATGGCAGAAGTGGGTGGAGAGGTGAATTTGTAGGAGCTGTGGAGCTGGAAGGACAAAGGGAGATGGGCTGAAAAGGAAAGGGGAAAGAATAGTTACAAGTGTGTGAAAGGGAGTGGAAAGAGGAGGAAAACAGTGTGGGATTGAAACGTGGGCAGGAATAAATTGGATGTGGGAAGAAAATTCCTGAACCATGGTGCTCTTTTCTTCATTACAGTGAGATAGCCTCCACTTTATTCATTAAGGACTGGATCTTGACATACTGTATCTGCTTAAAACAAGCAATAAAGCACATTAATGCTTTTTTTATGAAGAGCCAGAGCACCAAAAGGTACTTCCTCGTTAGCTGAGTATTTTAAACAGAGACAGCTTGCCCAAATGCTGAAGGATGAAGGAGTTCAAAGTCTTGCACAATTGTGTATCATTTGTGGAGCTGAAATCTTCGTGGTCGTTTTACTGAAACTGAATACATACTGGTTAGTTTTGCTTTGCACAGGTAAGGAGCAGTACCCTGGGTTTCTAACAGGTTATTGTAGCACCTACTTTAGTGGAGCTGAAAATAGCATATGGGAATAGTTGAATTGAAAATAGAGTATGGGAATAGGAGTGGGAAAATAGCAACACGAATGTGAATTGCCCCTGGGTAAAATCTGGTTCGAGTGACAAAGGTGGTCATGATAGTCTGCTTTGAATTGAAAAGCTGATAGAAAACGCACAGAACTGATGATGCTGAAACCACCACAGGGTAGAATTTCACAGAATAACCATTTATGAAAATTACAGTTTTATTCAGAAACCTAATCCACGCAGTAGCTCTGTCCAGTCACAGCTGAATGCATCAAAGCTGACAAATCAAAGTAAGGGTGGTTTAGATTAATGTTTCTGGTTCAGTAGCACTGGAAGATGAAATCTCTTTCTGATATGACTCAGTTCCTGAAAAGCTTGGTTTTCCTATAAAAAAACAATTGAAGGCATCCCCCTCTCCCCAGTAAATTGTATCTCTAGGCACAGATATTCTACATTTGCCGTTAATACAGTGATTTTGCCTCTTGAAGTTGTTTTCAAATATATGGATATACCCATCTCGTAGCATTTTAAAGTGCAAAATTGCCATTTAAAAGATGAAAGACATAATTTGAAATGAAATAAATGAACCAATTAAAGTTTTTTAATATCTATAATAATTTTTCTTCTGCGCCTCAAATATTTATCCGAAAATACCCAAGAATTTGTATGGTTTATTTAAAATACATCTGGTGAATGTCCCACATGAAATAAATTATTTTTATTGCATTTTGCAAAAGTACATATTTAATAGCGAAATGCTTTGCTTATGTACTTAAGTAACTCCAGTGTATAGTACGAGTCCAGAGGTCTTCAATTTATTATAAAGATAGGAATTTAATGGCAAAGTAATGACTCTGATCGTCTGTAGCTTTGGGATTAGATATTGGGAAGGAATCATATCTTTCAGCTCTTCCTTATGTGAAGTTGCATTGCTGCCCCAGACATTCTTTATTGCATGAACTATCAACGTTGATGAAAACCATAAAACATTCCTGTTAAGTGTTCCTTTACATAAGGTGACTTCAGCAAACTGTCACACAGCTGTTTCGCTGCAGACATTCTACTTTCACCTCTACCTCACCACTCCTCCTTTTGTTTTTGAGATTTTTAATAGTATTTGAGTGAAGAAAGAGAGGAGGAAGGGTTTGTGAAGCCCTCAAGAACACTGACTCTTCCGGTGTAGCTCTTTCTAATTTCCATAGGTTTCCTGCAGGAGAATGGCTCCTTAAGAGCACAGAGGCCTTCTGCCCTGGCAAGTGTAGAAGTAAGTCTGCGGTATTGTGATTGGAATGTTATACCTGCTTATTCTAAAACTGACATGATAGGTGACAAATGACAGAGGCATTACTGGGTCAGGTGAAGTCTTTGTCATAATCCCTTCTCCCCGACCTTTTTGCTGGTGCAGCAAAGAGAATCCTGTTTCAAGGATTATTAACACCACCTGCTAAAAAATTCCTTTGGGAAGGACCAGAGTGCTGGACATCGACTTCGAAGCATGCAGGAAAATGGCACAATCTCTGCCATTACAGATACTTTAATGACTGCTTCGGTTTGGTTATAAGCCAGTCTTTCCACTGTAAAATGTGTTATTAAGGATATAAATGCTGTTTCTCCCATTGCAAAGTAAAAAATGAATTTTAAATTAATTCCTGAAATACTTGTGTTTCACGGGATTTTGATGTGCAGCCTGCTGCAGTGAATTGCGTAGCAATCTTTAACTGATCTCTTGGTTCAGGGCTTGCCCCTTACTTTTGGGCAGCGCAAATAGAAAGCTCTGTCTCTATTATACAGGATTTTTTTCACTCATCTTTCTTCTTCAGCACCATTTCACAGAATCGTAGTTTCATGTTTCTTTAAGTTTGACCTCATGTCTGGTTCATCTCTAAGTTAGAGTCTTCCCTCAAGACTGCCTGTGGAAAAATCATTTCTCCCTTTGGTTGACTACTTTTGTCCTAGTTCTCTCCTGTAACTCCTGTACAGTTGCTAGGATGGAATGTGGTGCCTCCCTGACTGGCTGTGGGCTGTGTGGCTCATCCTCTGTAAGGGCAGCGTGCTGGAGAAAGGAGGGGAAAAGGTACAAGCCAAGAAGCCCGAGCACCAAGTTTGATCCCAGTCTATCTCTCATTCCCATGTTGGCTTTTGGAAAAGTCCAAAAGCCAGCTGAGGGGAAGGTGTTCCTCCTCTTAATTGGCAAGCAGCATTGATATGGTCTGTTTCCTGCTGGAACTGCCTGAAGCAGAATAGGCAGAGCAGAGAAGCAGGAGCAGGAGTCAGTCCTGAGCTCTTTTCATCTCAGCCTCTGATTGCAGATCCCCCTGGAATCAAGGGGTGAATCTGTCTCTTTGTATTTTTGAGTGAAGTGAGTGCTGATTGATTTGCCGAGTGATTACATGCTCAGATGAGGGACTGGAATGTATAGTTTGATTTGTATTCAGTACCACAGCAATGCCTATGAGTACTTTCATATAGTACAATGAAGATTGTAGTCATTGTAGGAGAATGTGTGCATAGACATCACCTTTCTGAATGTCTTTTAGAACCTTATTCAGCATCGTATCTTTTAGTTTGTTTTCCTTTGGGGGAATTTTCTGACCTTGCACTTACAAAAAAATTGGAATGCTGCAGTTTAAATGTTGGCCAGAAGGACCTGTTTCTAAATAAACAGTGCTGAAGTGCACTGAAGTTAATTGCCTTTTGAGGGTATATCTGTCCCTTCATATCTCAGATTCCGTAATATGTACCTAAGCCATGAGGAGGATCCAACTCATTCAGAAGAGCTTTAAGCAAAAACTTTGGTCTAATGGCACATTTATACTATGGGAGATGTTACTCCTGTGAATATGAATCCTAGAAGGTCATCTTTCTGCAATAAATGCTCACTCTCTGTCTCTCGAAATAAATCCCTCTATGACCCAACTACCCATAGTTTGTTCTTGGCTGGCTACTTTGTACTGCCGTCCCCTGCCTGCCCCTTTGCTCATGACGATGTATGATTTACAGCATCAGGCTTACAGTGCTGGGGAATGTGTAAGCCTTGTTCCTTTAGATGAGGCTGCTTTCCCCTATTTTAAGCTTTGGAACCTAAAAAAAGATGGCCTTTTGCACACTACTTAGGCAGTACCTAGGTGCTGTTTACCGCTGTTGCTGTTTACTAAGGTATGTGTGTTTCTTGAAAAGTCGTTTTCTATACTTGAGGCATAACACTACAAGTGATTTTTGTTCTAATTCAGAAGAGGATTTTCTATAGAGATTCTTAAGAAGCAGTCATTATGATGTGCAGTTAATATATTAAGATGTGACTTCTGAGCTAATCTGGAGTCTATTTTAGAAATTAAGAAGTTGAGGCTATTTAAAACAATTCTTGCCTAGTAGCTGCATTTACTGAGCAGTGGCTCTTCACTTCGGTGAAAACAAGGAGTGGGAAAGAGGGTTTCTTATTGCACATGAACCATGTGTGTTCAGAAGAAGTGACTCTCTGATTAAGGACATTGCTTTTCCAGAACAGAAATAATAGTTTTGTAAGTTTTATTGCCATCAAGCCACCAGTAAAACCAAGTTATTTTAGGAATACAAGAACTGATAAAACCTTGAGTTCCTTTGAAGCTGTGGCTTTGAGTTGATTGTAAGCTCAGCCAAACTTCTTTCCCTTGTAATTTGGGCATCTGAAACCTGAGAAAAAATTATTAATGGTTATTTGTTTGGCAAATCGGATATTACCATATTGAAACTTCTGGCTCTGGAAATAGTGCAAAGAATGCACGATCTGAAGTTGAGAAAGACACAGGCTGACAAACCAAAGGCAGCCCAAATATTAAATATGAACTTGACTTTGTTCCCTGTATTTGTGGAAACATCAGGGAAGGGGAGGATTGAATTGGTATAAATTAAAACCACGGCTGCTAAACTGTGCTGAATCTGAAACTTGCAGTTGTCTTCAAGTCACTTGGTGGTAGTGCCTTAGGGCTTAGGTGAGCCCTTGATACTGGCTTCCTTCATATGTGTATCTGAATGTGTTTGTGTGCATGTACATATATGTATAAGAACAGACATAAAGATCTGAATTTAGCAGATTTCAGTTCAGTTTTCACGCTCTCTTTTAATAACTGCATTAGTTGTGAAGGGATGTTGCTGTATTTACAGTCCTGCATGAAAGGTGGGTTACCACAAAGATGTTACCCATAATTTTAAAAATATTTGAGAGCTGTTGCTGTTGCTAAAAATTTATAAAATAGCAAATTTCTGGGACTTGCAGGAAGCAAAAAACACAATAAAACAGAAAAATTGGGTGTTTTGAGGTGATGGATGGTCAGTAAGATGATTGACAAGCCACTCAGCATGGGCCTGATCTTTTGAAGTCTCAGAACAATATAGCTTTTGGGATGGGATCTTTTTTGTTTATTTATTCCATTTCTAGAAGCCAAGTTATGTGTTTCTCTGAGAGGTCAAAAGACCACTTCAGACTCCGAGGGCAAAATCCCATTGATCCTCAGTGAGTTATCTTCTGAGTGCAGGCATGGAGCCCATTCAGAAAGCAAAATCCTGTTCTATTTGCATTTTCTAACAGTCTCTCTCAGTACCTCTTGGAAGTACCCATGGTAATACAAATCACAGATTCCTCCCATGTTGAGGTGTCCATATGTCTACATGCATTATTTAGAAAGCAGGGATAGTTCGTAGGTGAATACCAGAAAATACTAAAGGATATATTATTGCTCCTGTTCCTCCAAAGGAGCAGTGAAGTAGGATCGTGTGTCTTCCCTGTCCTGCTCCATGGATGGAGGAGGGAAGAGGGGAGACGTTTGCATGTTCTAGGGGTAAATGGGATTCTCATTAGGAGAAAGACATGAGTAAGATGAAGTGGAGTGTGTGTGGTATTTGAATGTTACCTTGCTTGCTCCTTGATCATGGAATGAAAGGAAAACCTTTTGTAAGGAAGCTGTGAGACAGTACAGCCTTTCTGGGCACAAGATCCTGTGCCTCAAATGATCTCTGGAAATACATATAAAGAAGTAATTTTTACACTTCTTTTAAACATCACTGACATACTGAAGCAATCACTGTTTTAGTTTCATTTTGTTGACAAACAAAAAGTAGGTTGTTGCAGTGAAGTCACAAACCTGCAACTGCCCAAAATGTGGTACATTTTAAGATGTCTACAGGTCTCTAATGATATTCACAAGCAATATCAGGCATGATTAAAAATAAACCAAAACCAGTCTCTGTCGGTTAGTTCCTCTGTGTGTAGATTTTCTCTCTGCATTGGCTCTGTGCTAAACAGGTAACTTCCTTAGTATATTGCAGTGGATTTGTTTGAACAAAGGTATATTAAGAGAGTGGCAGACATACCTTCATTGCCAGTCTGGAATGTAAAATGGAAAGAAATACCTCTTCACTTCCAGAAATAAAGATGTCCCTTGAAACACTGGTGAGGAACATAATTTACTCCTTCACTCCATAGAGCTATTTTGATGACCAAATCAGTTGCAGAATTCCTGTGTGTTTTGTTTTTCATTAGAGTTATTTCCTTACCTTAATGTATAACACTGCAGGATACATATGATAATCTGTGTTGGAGTAATTTATTTTAAATCTGGAAAGGTAAAGAGGGTGCTGACACTCACCTAAGTTCCGTTGGCACATACAACTATCATCTCTTCCATACATGCAAAGAGCCAGTCATTCTCCATTTCATTAATGCACCTCAGCTTTGTTATTTGAAGTTCCTGTCTCATATATGTAATAAGTGAAAAGGAAATGAGACTTTGGAGTAGATAATGTAAGCATAGAACATTTCTGTGGTTTAACTGAAATGAAATGAGCACTTTGTTTTGTAAAAACCTAATTATTGCTCTACCTTCCATGCATTGAGGCTCCGACTCTTGCCTGGCCAAACCTGTAGTGCCTTCCTTGTTTCAAGGATCAGGTTTTACGAAACATGGTATTTCATACTGTTAACACAAAGGTGCTAAACAGTTTTGCATAATTTGTTTAAAAATTAAGGGGGGGGGGAAGGGGTTTCACCTCAATCTCTTGGTGTTTGTTATTGCAGAGAGAGGGACAATTTAATTCTTGGAACTTAAGATTTCACGGTGAAGGTGTGTTCTCATTGTGTGTGCTGCATGTAGGTAAAATAAACTCAGAATTGGGAATAAAATAACTAAAGCATAACACAAAAAATTGCAGATCAGTGCACAAGCCTCCCCAGCTGCAACCTTGTCTCTGATTTTTAGCTCTTTTTCCTGGATCATTTTCCCATCCCTCCAACTAGGAGTTCTACCAAGTTCTTGCTTCTCTCTAGTTTCCTTCCCCTGCCCCCAAGCTGTGTGATTCAGTCCTTAGATTAAATAGTCCAGACATGTTCTTCAAAGTATTGAATTTTCTTGGCTGAACCTCCTTTCTTTTTAATTTAAAATCTGGTGAAGTTCTGAACTAAACTCTGGACCTTGTAACAGATTTAAAACTTTGTTTCTTTGTATTGATGCATTTCATCCTTCTTTGCATTGCAGGTTCCAGATCTGCAGAGAGATTTGTACCTCTGTATATCTTGTCTTTGAATACTTCATTACTGATAGTTTTGTCCACTGTCAGTTTGTATTATCAACCGAAACTCTGATTCCAGAGTGAGAATCATTTCATGTTTTTATCCCTCTTCCTTTGGGTTGGGGGTTGATAACTGAAGGACCTGTTCACCCAACCAAATACCAGTCAGCCTCACTTTTATTTTCAGTTCTTACATTCTATTTTTATCAATAGAAAAAATCCTCTCTTTTATTTCAAATCTAATAAAATGGCTTAGACATAACCCACAGGTAGCATATTTGGATTAGCTCCATCATCCTTACAGAAGGGGGTATTTGTGATGTGTTGTTTGTATGTCATCTTTAGGTGACAGAGACCCCTGTGAAGGAATTGCCTTTGGTCTCTTGGTGGCAATTAAGGAGCTTTTTCCGCTCTTGCCAAATGTATAACTGGGGCAAAGTACATAAAATACTTCTAAGTTTAGAAATTTCACCTACACTGACAAAGTTTCACGTAGACTTTTTTATGTTTTAAAATATGGGATCAATGCTATGCTATATAGTTTACATCTTTGCTTAGGAATACCAAATAGTAATGATATGGTTTAGTGGTGGTCTTAGCCGTCCTGAGGTAATGGTTGGGCTTGATGATCTTAAAAGTATTTACCAATCTAGTTGATTCTATAATTCTGTATGGAGCTTAATTGGCTTTGGAAGGTTTTCTGTAGTCTGGAATATCCAAGAACCTCCACACATCTAGCAGCTACAGAGATGTTTATGAAGATCAGTCCTGGGACAGGAGTCTGAGTGATTAAAGTGAATACCTTTCTCATGCTGCGAAAGGATTCAAGATGCCTTTTTAGCACCACGTATTTCTCAGTTTGCTTCTCATGCACAGCAATCAGTTTGAGAGAGTCCAGAGCAATGTGTCAAAACCGAATGTATTTAAAACCTGATCTTGGAGAAAAGGTTGAGGATTGGATTTGTTTTGTTTGAAAGAGGATCGTGATCAATTGTTTCTATGCCTGATGGCTACATTAGGAGAAATAACAACTTAGAGTTGTTGCAAGGAGATTTAATAGAAGGAAATCTCAGCTAGGTAGCAGCTAAATACTGAATAGGCAGAAAGGCTTTTTAAACATTGGCTAGATAAAGTTTCGGCAGGGATGCCCTGGATATTTGAGTAGCATCAGATGGTGGAGGCTGGTGGACTGCTTGACTTTCTGAGGTCTGTTCTTAATTTCCATGAATTCTGTCTGCAGAAGTACCTCCTTATTTACATCAGCATATCAAGAGTGACTTTCTTTTTCGGGGGGTAGAAACCCCACAGTTTCTGAGGAATCCTTCACTTTCTTCAATTTCTCTAATTGGGCATCCAAGCATAGGAAGTGTCAGATTACATAATTGAGCTTTATTGCTGCCGGATAAGGAGAGGAATCAAGAGATTGCCAGAATTACATTAACCATTTAAAGTGTAATCTTCTCTAAGTGCTTTGACTGAAACATCCCTGGAGCCATCCACATCTTCAGCTTGCTTTTCCAGAGAAATGGAGTGAAATTCCTAGAGGCCTACCAAATCTCTTTCCATGGAATGCCAGCTAGGTCATTTTTCTGTACAAAATACATAAAGGTGAGGTAGAAAGCATGCTGATGAACATTTGCGAGACCACAAACCTATTGCTTGTTCTCTTCAGTGATATGCAGGACCAGAAAAGGGTTTTGACACTGTTCTTAAGCTGCCCGCTACATATAGTGGAGTGTCTAATGCCTCAGTCATCATTCTAAGAATACATATAATGAACAGGTTTAGTTTCTATCTAAGTATGTATATATTCCCTGTTGAATTGAAATGGCTTTATTTCCATGAATATTAGAAACATTTTGCATAGTCTTCTGATAAGTATGAAGTGTTAATAGGTGCATAATAATAAAAGACATTCTGATATAGACTATAACTTTGCTAATAACTTTACTGTTATTAGTGATCATCAGATAACAGATGATTTCCTGTATGCAAAATCCTTCTGGGGGGTTCTTTAATATAATTAGTTGTCTTTAAATAAGAAAGAGATTACTGTTGCTAGTCAGAATATGTTGCATTTGTTAAGGTGTAACAATATGGAATTTGCACTTGCAAACAGGCTCTTGTTATGGATGGAACAGCCATTAGAGCCAGTTAAGGCCATTGAAACACTGCCCAGAAACCCCTTTTTCTTGGGTTGTATCAACAACAGGCTGATATATTCCAAAGCTGATTAACTAGTAGCAGATTTAGTTGCATAAAAGTTGATATGCCAAAAATACACTTATGTCAAAGAGACTAAGGCATTCAAATGTTTCACTTTGTGTCTGCTGTAATATTCTTCATTCCCTCTCTTCCTTTTTACCTTTCATTTCTGTTTTCTTTACAGTTGTTAGGCTTAAATTTTAGTATTATCTTCAGTGTATTTACTGGAAGTTTCAGGTATCTATTGTGAACTCTCTCAGCCTTTAAATCAAGGCATAAGGGCTCATTAACAGCTGCGCAGCATCTTGCAGCCTTCACCGAAGATTTGAATTACAGGAATGTTGGTCATAAAATACTGCTAAGGAGCGTTTTAAACAATCTGAATAAATGTTGGTTTTTTCTCAGAATCAAATTTAACTCCACTCTTACCTGGAATATTACTTCACCACCTTTCTATACCATTACCTCTGAAAAATGGAATAGAAAAAAATTGAGTTTTCCAATTATAAAAGGGAAAGCAGAGCGTATCTCGAGGACTTGAATGTTCTGGATCTATCTCAGCAACCTGCACACTGCCAAAAAGTCCTTTTCTTGCTGGGAATACAATTTTTAAAGATGAGCAATTTCTAGGATGGCCCATCTGAAGGGATGAAGAACTATGCAGTCTCTAAATATTGATCCTTTGTGTACAAATACGCGTGCTTTTTTCTGCTACCTTGTCAGGATGGCTTGAGCGATCGTGTGTAATATTAGATCATTGTGTGCAAAGAAGAGACATTAGCTTCTTAGTCATCAGGAATTACTCAATTCACGAAACTTAATCTGTGTGCTCAGTGTGGAGTGAGTCCCAGATAAAAATGCAGAGTTGATATACTCTGACTCTACTGTGGCGCTTCATAAATTGATTTTTGTTTAAAATGTTATAATGCTGTTCTCTATAATAGTGGTTTTGTTTGGTTTATATGAACTGAACATGTTTCCACAAGTAGAATTGCCTAAGCAAGTGTTTTGATATCTCCTATACAAACTATTACAAACTTTGGTCCTAACTTAGAAGTGTATTTTGTAAAATGTGAAGGTAGTTCAGATGTCCATGGGCTTTGGTTCCTATTAATAACAGAGATACATCCATTTTAAAGCTCTGCTGAGGCAACTGGTTTGGTTTAACCTTTGTAAGGTGCTTAAGCCTTTCAAAAGTTTGGGACCCAAAGAGTTGGAAGATTCAGTGTTTCATTATTTAAGACCTGAGCCATGCAGATTTCACTCATGCTTTTCAGGTCTGAAAGCTTTATGCCAGAGGCACATTTAAAAGGTAACTGTAGCAGGCTAGAGAATTTTAATTCCAAATAAAATAGTATGAGAGTTTATGCCGTTATTCACTCACAGTGTCAAATGTCATTAATCTTCATGTCAGTTGTAGAGGTTTAAGAAAAGCCGAACACCCAATTACAAAGTACTTACAAGGTTCTTAATGCAAGTGGGTAACGAAGGGTGATAG